>JAQGAD010000452.1:0-38498 GCA_034696625.1 Isotomurus palustris | reverse complement strand
TCATCTAATTTTTTGATGTATTTAATGATATTAAGCATTTTGGTGTAGCTCTCAAACTTGACTGGTTGTCGCATTGTAAGTTGCTGTATCAATGCAGTACACGACATTTGTAAGAACTCAAACTATCCCCAAACTTCCATCTCCACACTTAAATTTTTAAATGAGAACTAATAATCGAGGCTATCGAAAAATAAGTATACTACTCTTGACATGTGGAATCTAATTTTTATATTCGAGCAGATTACCAACGAATTAATTGATTAGTCATTCTTTAGTCGTTTAATAAAAAAAACAATTCAGCGAAATTAACCACAAATTAGTACATTATTTTCAACATATCTTGTTGTGCCGAGCAAGGTATGTAAGGTTGCTAGCAGTTGTCTTACCATGAAGCAAGTGTACTGCCCCAGCTAACCAGAGGTTATTGGCCCATAGTGCGTTCAACCAGGTGTGCTTGTAGTGTAGCAATTAATTTCGGGAAATTATAAAAAACAAATGTATCAGCAGTTTAGTTTATCTGAAAGTCTTTAGTATGGCACACATCCCACCTGTATAGGTTCGCAAGGTATTATGGAAAATCTACGACCGATAAAGAGATGCAGACACCTCAAAACCGGATTTCTTTCTTACAAACATTAGACAACGGAAATTTAATCGCTCGTACATCCGACGTAAACACACAGATACATACTTAGTTCCCCTTGAATTCGATTTTAAACAATAACAGTTACTGTAAACAGTTTTTTTAGTAATAAACAAAGCAAATCTAAAGATAAAGTCACAGTAATCATAAAGATATACAACATTAAGTAATACAACTGAATAACACACATCGTTGTTATTATTATGAAATAACTTGTACCTTAATGTGCTCCTGATTTGGGTGTAAATTAACTTGTTTGTTGTGTTAACGTATTAATGTACGCAATTTTAAAACGTTGAAAATTCGCACATTCAGCAAAACGAACTGATTCCACTGAATCTTTAAAAAGTTTTAACCTGGTTTCATTTACTTCCTACCTGTAACTGTCATTTCTTTGAATCCGTTGAGGGCAACGACTCATCCTTGAAAGCTTCCATGTCGATTCATATTTGTCTGATTTCATGTCTGGATGTATTTGCACCTTTATAAACTTTATTCATTATTAGTTTAAAATAATTATTATTTCCAAGTCAATCATCAAATGAGGGAGTGTGTTAAATTATGGATCTCCATTCTTAATATCTTAATCGCCAAGTTTTAGTTACTGTAATCCGGTAAGAAAGTTCAACACTTACTTATTATGTAATAAATAGTAGGTGATATTGTAGCTAAATCCACTCGGTCTTATCCAAACTACATATCGTTACAACTTATTGCATGAAAGAACAAAATCATTAAGGTGAAAGACTTCGCTAGTTGATAAAAGTTTACTCAATGGTTGCAAAAACAAATGGGTCACACTTTCAGTGAGCTCTACTACAATTTCAATCTCCACAGGATCAAAATCTACGTAGACTATCATAATAATATTTTCAGCTTCTCATCTATACACCCCACATGCTAAATTCCTACCTTTTAGTTCTTGAGAAAACGTACACAATGAAGAAACCCTCGACGGAATTAAATTTACATTTCGTCTGACAGATTTATCATCGGAAAGCACTGTATTTTCATTTGGGACTAGCTGGAAAGCAGCAACACCTGCAAGCGCATATGTTTTTTGCTTGTAAATGCTTCAGTTAATGGCTTAAATTGACACTGAGAAATGGCAAGTTTGCCTCACTTATTATATCTTGCACGCTGTTATGTTATATTTCTGCTTTACTTCATTCATGTTTTAAAAACTATGTTTCCGATTCTTCTTTATTTATATCGTTTCTATTAAAACATTTTATATTAAAATAGCTTAGTTTAGATCAGCTTACAACAACTTGGAAATGAAAAATAAGCAGAGAACACTTGGTAGTGAATTTAAGTCCAATACTCGTATGAATTTTGATTGGGTCAGTTAAGACCACATGAGAGATACACGCGGCACTCTTCACAACACAACTCATTACTAGTAGCTAGAAATATAGATTCGATTTTTGGGCGTGGTTGTTGCGACGACACAAATGCATACACTTATCCATGTTTCTTAATGGCTGGTATTATTCTTCGAAATATTCCACGTCTATTGGGGAACAGAATAGAACCGTTGAGAATTTCCAAAAACGCCAAAAAGACTAGATTACGTATACCTTTGGTGTATTTGAATGTTTGTCTGCCAGGTCCATCCTCACTAAGCGACTCATCTTTTTCACCTCCCAAATAAAAAAAATCATAACATACGTGCAGTAAAATTTAAATATTAATTCTTACACAAAGGGAACAGCTAAATTCGGGTTAATTAAGACGATTGTTTTAATGGCCAGTGTTGCCTCCAATGGAACATAAAACACAACTGGTAGAAATACACACACGCTTTTGTGGAAATTAAAACGTGGAGGATATTACTCTGAATAAATGAGTTTTTTGCTTGACATTAATAGAACTTAAATACCATTGCGACTGCACAATCAAGTATCAGGAACGCAAGAAGAGGGATGGAGGCAGTAGAAAATGTCTGTATAACAGGACCTTTGAAAATGTTTTCTAAAAATGGTGGAACAAACGTTTAATGCACAGTGAAATATGTATTCAAAACTAAAAACAACTTACCAGGAGGTTTCTGGAAGTTCAGTGTTCAACCGGTAAAAGTCTCAATACGATTATATTGGGGAATTGGAGGATTTAACTTCAACTGCACAATTCCATACCAAATAATCAAAAAGCTCCCAGCCTCTGAATGAGCCCAATAATATTACTATATGTAAATAAATATGGTTGTTCATTAAAAATGAGTTTACGTGTTCAAATTATACCAAATAATGAGATCACTTACAAAGTTGAAAATAGTAATACCATTTACTGCTGATTCAAGGGAGATCTTTTTGCAGAACGGATGAGGTAACTTCATTGTTTGAGGTTGAATTAGAGGAATTATTTTTTAAGTGTGGAAGTTGAAGTGAAAAACAGTTGAGTGAAGACAAGTGGATAGAGATTTCAAAGTTTGGAGAAAGTGTTTTGGTGCGAGAGATGAGGAATGAAACTCAGTATCCGGGTATCGATCGATTCCGGGAATGCGATAGTTGTCTCGCTTTCATCCTAACCGGATTTCTTTTTAAACCGACCTACCTTCATGTAATCCCGTGAGGGAGTACGCATGAAAGAGAATTTGCATCCAATTACCAACGGGCCCTGCTATGTAATTGTATCAACGTCACTAAGTTAGCCTTTTCTTCAATTTCAGGTGTATCTAGGCAGTTCGGAATGGCGGAACAGGGAAAGAGCAATGATTAATAGTAACTACTAAAGAGGCTGCACAAACCAGCAGCAATCTTTTTTGCATCTCATTCTTGCTAAATACTCGTTTTGTACTCAGCCACAGGCCACAGGCTTCAGCCATTTGTTAAAATTGACTCTCATGAATAAACTGCTGTTAATGTGTTTTGTACAGACGTAAAGAAATGATCCATGAATAATTTTGTAGAAGGATTTGACCTTCTCAGCAAAATACGCAAGTTCGTGGATTTTCAAGCAAACTCAATTAAAACTGCAACGGGATTTCTAGTTTTTCTGCAGTTTAACATTCGAATGTGATTGCGTTGTGAGACCTGTGTACAAATTATGCGTCAAACTCCCATAGAAAATGAAATACTTCTACACTTTAATACTGAAATCTTCAGTGATGATGTCATGGCATACCAAGCTAAGCAGGCACAAATGCCTTCGAAAAGTTGTGAGAGAAATACATAAAGTATCTCTTTAATTTCACTCATTCTCATGCAAATAAAGCTCTCAGTTGCAGTCATTTATTTACACATCCACTCACACTGAATAGAATATTGTTGGTAGAAACTGTACATGCAATTCACAGTAATTTAACTTTAGTTTATTGAGAGCAAATAAACAAATGCATGTGAACACAAAAAGAAACTTAAGATTCGTTTTCTAGATTCTGGAACTACTTAGATATTCATCAAACTTTCCTCTGGATTATTTTCATGGGATCAAGATTGTGAATATTGCAGTCGGTTTTACTTTCACATAAATAATTAATCACTTTCAAACACGAATTAAGTTGTAAGCAAGTTAGGAGAAGGATTAATTTATTTAACAGAATCTTTTTTCTGATGAAATCAAATTGCATTTGAGCGAAGAGTTTTATGAAACAGATATTTTTTTATTATTGTGTTGTTGCTGTTGAAGTTGCGTACTTTAAATATTAAACTTTATTATCTTCCCTTCGTATATTATTTATAGCAAAGCGTACCTCCTTGTGTTTTCCATTTGGTGAGCTCGAAAAGTACATACATACTTCTTATTGCTTTTAACGTTGAAACAAGGCCTTCATTCATAATGTGATGGACAAAATAAGGTCTTCAGATTCATCGTAACACAGCAGCACACTAATTTTATTGCTCTGAAGTTTATCCCAAACTTCCTCACATCTATTTTACTGATCCCAGGAGTGGAGCAAACAAGTGGCTTAATTGTTTTCTTACCAACCTTGGACACAACTGCGTACATTAAGAGCAAGAAATTGGAGAGCAAATAAAGCTCAAAGTTACAATTCAACATCCGTTGACACCAAGTCTCCTGTTTTCCGTGCAAGGAACACACATTCCTTCAATTTTATGGCATTCTGTAGAGATTACCCAAAAGTCACGTACAGAAGTAAAGGCAAAAGAACCCCAGATCCTATTTCTCTACCTTAATCGTTTTCACTGTGCACAACTCACAAGGAGAGAAACGTTTCCTTTCTCACTCAGATCACTCTGCAAGTACAACAGCACAGAGCTTTCATTCATCCTTATTTTATTTATTCCTTAAGTCAAACTCGAGTTTCATTTACTTACACTCTGGTGAGTGCCATGCGAATTCTACTCACTCAGAACCCAACTGTCCAGCCATTTCCACTTGTGTGTCTCACTCTACGCTCACAGACTTTTCTATCATTTCTCACTCCCATCGTCACTTGCTCTTTTCCTTCAACACAATATTCTCGAGTTGTGTCTCTAAACTCACTGCGTGCCAAAATTGCAGTTCGAGACGAATTTATTTCTTCAATTAATATTATTTTGTGCATTAAATACTTGACCTTTGTAAAGTCCAACGCTACATCATCAAATAGTATTATTGTGACAAGTGACAAATATTTATGTGGAGTAACTCATCCTGAGTTGAGTTCATTTTGAATTCGCCTGTGCTCCAGAATCCTACCTGAACTCCAGTTAATCCTGGAGGAGTCGTTTTTCGACGAATGACGGTGACCTGAACCTGAGGAAACTGTAGAGGATTCCAGGAATTCGGAAGGAATGAAGTGCTGACCTTCTCCACCAACACATCCTTTTCACACTTCACTTTCATCTCATTCCTTCATCATCGTGCTACTGAACTAAAGGTGTGTGAGTCATAGTTATTACTTATTATCATTTATTTTGGTTAATTTCCCTATCTTCCTCGTAAGTAGTCCAGAATAACAATAAATTACAATCAATATCATTTACTGGATTTATCCCACAAAACGAATGCTGTTTCCTATACTAAATTTATGGGAGTAAATGAAAAATTGCTCTTCCTACCATTTTCAATTTCACCTTACCTTAAACTGTCTTAATCAAGCTAAACAATGCGGCTAATTTAAACTAGATAGTTCATTGCAATAAGGAAACATCTGCACACATTAGACAGAAATATGACGAAATGAAATTTTTGTAGGACAAAAAATAAGTGAAAATTAGGTATTTCTGATTCATTACATTTAAACGGAATTGGGTGTTGTTTAGAATTTTAAATTCTAAGCTTTCGGGTTGAAACTCTTCAAATTAAGAGAATCTTAGTGTTTATTGTTATCTCTGAGTTTTTAAGCATTATGCAGGGCGATTTCCAGTAAACTCCCGGGTTTTTATTTTAACTCGGTTGCAAGCAGTCTATATTTGCCAAAGTAATTTTTGAATGGCATATTTAGTAATTGATATAAACTAATTACCATCGTGTAGGACCGATTTCTAATTAATTTGTATTTTTTTAGAAAACTACGTTGAAGATAAGTCCGATGGGGAGCTCTCGAAGGATAGCTGGAAGTCATGTCATCGTCTGCAGTCTCAACGTCGTCGTCGACCTTCCGAATTGCAGCGAAGAACTTCTGTATCAGGTTTTAATAATTTTGTGGGTTCGACTTAACATTGGAATAGTGGCTACAGTCCCTAGTAGACTGTTAGCAGTCGGTTAATCATACTGTTATTTTAATAACTATATTTAATTAATTAGTACAATTTTACTTACTCCCTCAACGCATCATTAAACCATGCTGTGTTGATTGGAGATACGCGACTATATATTGCATATAATGTCTACACTAAAATGTGGACTAACTGGGTTACAACAGTGAATAGTCAGTAGAATACTGCCAGTCAGAATGTTTTCAGTCAGAAGGAAATTCACGCTGTATTGAAATACTTTATAACTTACTGTCATTTTACTCCCTCAAGACTTGTCTGCTAAATTTATAAAGAGACCTTGTTTAGATTTCTTGAGCATATGTTTGCGCTAGTACGTAAAGTATTTCTCAAGAATACAATTAATCTCAACTTTGCTTATTAAATTAATCTCCATATTGTAAGAATATTTAATGTGTATGGAATCACTTGTGAGAAGAAATAACTCGTCTACCGAAAGACCTTAAACTTTACGAAAGATAACATAAGTTTTTAATTAGCAAACATTTCCGAAGAATTAAAATCAGTGACTAAGATAATGCTGCTTGTATACTAAACATGAAAAAAAAGACATTCGATAATTGTAATCTCACACTAGATAAATTTAAATTTCTTTCTAGCTGGCAATTGAAGAAATCGTTAACAGTACACATTTAATTTTAACTAGAAGTGCAGAGCTGCATCCTTTATTATTCCATTGCTTTGACCATTCCTAAAGTAGAACTGGACAATGTTGTTGTGATTCTGTGGTTGAAATGATAGAATGGGGATTTTTTAGTTCAGCTGGTATGGAAATGAATGGTGAATAGTAGGAATCATTAAATATTTCTACATTTTAAATGAGCACACAGCTATTAAATAAAAAGTGTGTGAAAAATATAGGGAATTAATCGACGATCAATTATTTTAAAAAATCATAAGAGCTAATCACCTATTTACTCATGAACCTAACACTTCACTTAGGGTATCAATGTGTCCTTGAGCTTGTGTTGATGCATAGCATCTATACACATCCGAGCTATTCTTGTTGGATATTGTCCCGTACGCTAGCAGATTAATAACTTCACGTAGTTGTTATTGATCTGGTAGCGTACGTGACAAAAACCGTATAAGGTTTTACGGTCTATAGCTAACCTTAAATCCAACGACTCCTTCGATACCTCACATGACATTATTAAGTAAAAAATGACTTACGTGACCACTCAATCTCAGTAAAGCTGAATTTGTCTCATCTTCTGCGACATTAACAAATTAAAGCGTTCAAAAAATTGGAAAGTCGCTGACGACTGTTCACACTTGGTTGAAACGTTGAAAGCACCAATTAGTTTGCATGTGGAACATTCGGTATAACGACCATTGTTGAGATTTTGCAGTATTCAATCACATAATGAATAATTTTCACCGTCAATTTACGTAGTCTTGGTTCACTTACAATTTAGCTTTCCAGTTGGATGGTTTGCTGTGGTAAAGAATGAGTTACAGAGACCCAAATGCTAGAATTGGGGTTGCGTATTTGGGTTGACATTGAACTAAATGCTGACTGACATGAAGTATAAATTTTGTCTCAAAAATCATGGGATAAAAGAGAGGAGTTGATGGTTAGTATTAAGAAACACCGAATGAATGATTACTAAACTTATTCCACATAACTCATTAACCAACACACAAATGCTTGCTGCATGTAATACATTCCAAAGAGCAGAAAGGAAATCCTCATTTCCTTCCTTCATAATGACGAGGACGGAAACTTTTGGGGAATATCACTCAGGATTCATTGAAACGCGGAATTAATCTGAAAGAATGGCTTGTAAAGTATTTAATACATGGAGAATAAATATTTAGATTTAATAACGCTGACTGGAGAAAGTATGGTTATTAGAATCAAGGCTTAGTTTTATGCAAACAACACAATCATAACGTAGTCCAAACAAAATTCTACAAAGGCCAAGACTATCTTTTTACTTATGGATAAAAATTGAAGGCAGTAGTTCAGCAGGTTCTGGAACCCAAGTTTACGTGTTGGAGACAATCTACATTCCCAATACGCTTACATCAGGAAACCCATTGACTCCATTGAATTTGTCAGTCGTGTAATCGCATCTTTCGTCTTAATTTGAAATTGATTTCTACACGGAAGCCCGATTATAATAGCTCCCAGTTTGAACGTTTGCTTTCTTTATTTGATTCCAGGAATTTCAGTGTTTCATTTAACTTTACGTTTTACTTTCGGGCTTTATCTTTACGTCTTGAAATAGAATTTTGCTGATTTTCATTTGCTTGCCTTCTTATAAGGTAGATACGCCCTTTCGTAATACAGTAAAAGAAGGTTAGAGAATTTTAATGCAGAAGAGAGAAATGAACAGATGTAAATTAATTTCTAGAAAAAATTAAGATTTGACTTAAGCAAACAGTTCACTAAAAATCGATCGTCACTCATTAATAAAAACATCTATAACCCTAATTTTACCTTTCAACCTTACACAGCAGCCTAAAACTCCATTTTCTGAATTAGTCACAGATAAATTAATCGAATAGTAATAATTGCAACACAATAACGTATGAAAAGAGGGATGATAATGAGTTCAAACACATAAATACAAATTATTCATTTTAACCTGATCCCTCCAGCGCATCTTAACAACAGTTCTCCTAAATCCAACTCACGTCTAACAAAAGGTATTTTACTCTTCATACTTTATGTGTCAGTAAAAACTTCTGATCGGTGTGGAACACAAGTAACATGTGATGTAAAACATTTTTTGAAAGTAAGTTGACTCGTTGGCATTCAACATGAGAGTGATCTTATAAAATGCTAGAACATCGCTTTAAGTATTTAGAACACACAAAACCTTATGGGCGAGAGGTCTCGAGCCCTTAACTAACGAAGGAGGCTTCTCGAACCCTTACATGAGTGGGTGAGGCTTCTCATACCCGTACAAATTGAGCATAACAAAATGTAATACAGGAAACATAAACTAGGATCTAAAGGGATTAGATCCATAGAAAAGGTTCGACACATAAACGACCCCAAAACATAAAAATTAAATCATGCAGAACAGTAGTAAACGACTAAGTCAAGATTGTCTCACGCATTAAGATATTGTAAGTTTATATGCCTTCATCTCACATTATGTCCCAAATCTATTATATTTCCATATTTTAATTAAACGGTTATTTCCAATTTTGTTACGTGGAAGCATTTCCAATTTGATTTGAATTTTTACCAAGTCATACAAAGTTTGGTACGACATAAGATTCGTTCCACTACGTAAACTTGAGCCACACCTGACTCATATACCTGTTTCCTGCAACCAAAAGTTCCAAAACAATTAAAAAGGCCAGAACACACTATTCTGTTGCTTACTTCCAACTAGCAAAATGTCACTGACATGACAGGGATGGAGATCTTTCCCAACCTACCTCTGTGAGCTAGTTCCTTCATTTTCTTGGGGAACGACCCTTGAACTGGAAGTTTTCCGGCTTCACTAACCATTTGCGATTCTGAACGTCCTTTATTAAAAGACATGGTTCAAGTTTTCGTATATGGAGGCAAAAGATACAATTGTTTTTCCCCCTGATACACAGATATTTCAAGAAGGTGTCTTTGTGTTTCAAAGCTCATTCTAACAAAGCTAATTTTAGTTATCGGGACGGACATTGTCTTGAAACGTATGCCTAATACCGAAATAGATTTTTGGATTCCCATGAACTAAATTAAATTTGCTGTTGCTAAATTCTCAACTTATCTCCAAGATGGTTGGTTTCTTCATCGGGGAGATCTCCTCTCTTAGCAGTTTCGCCTTGAAAATCTCCAAATTCTGTCTTGTGAATATTAAGCACGCGTCAAATTTCACCATATTTATGATAACATGACATCAGATATTCCATAAAAATCCTGAAAATCTGCCATATTGTTTATATGGATAGAGTTCCATACGTTCTCTCCATGCAAACATCTTCAGTCGGTATAGGATTTACTCGAAGGTCATTTTGGAACTTATCGATCAAAGAATATTCTTTGATTTTCTCAAAATCGTTAAAATATTTTACCAGCTTAAACATGTTTACGCAAAAAAAGTCTCCAATCCCCACAATATGAGATGGAGATGGGAAGTAGACATAGAGGACTTTGTAAGCTGAATCACTTAATGAGCCAACCAAGAGAGGACAACTGTCCACAAATGACAAGCGAGCGTTAAATTATTGCGGGGATTATTGTGCTAACTTTTGGTAACAAGTTACATGATTTGTAGAAGAAACAAAGAAACTGTTATGCATAATTTTTGTGCTATGTCTGAAGGTCTGTGTCATTTACAGGTACGTGTAAGTGATGTTTCACTCTTTCGTCCTAAATATCAAATTTTTCGAAACAATTGCACGTAGATTGGGATCCTATAACTCCTATTTATCCCCTTTATCCTGTCACGATGTATGTACAGAAACAAAACGGAGTTCAACTTGCACTGTGTGGATTTTAATGTTCTAGAATGCCTGAAAGGCTTTTATTTCCAGCTTCAGAATTTAGACACTTTTCAATGAAAGTAATTCCTAACTAACTTAGTTTTAGTGACTCTCACTCACAGTTTTCACACTTTACACATTCATGTTTCTTGGTTTTCACGCTCAATTTCTTACTCAGTTTTTGCAAACAGAACTGCTTTTATGTCAAACTGGGGTAAACTGCATTGTACCAAATACATAGCACCTGACTGTTCCTCAGTTCTGCTTGTCCCTTCACTTCTCGTTCTTTTAGTTTTTTCCGTTATTTCGCGAACTCTTCTCAATAATCCCTAGAAATCTCTTCTTCTTCCTTCTACTCTCACCTCCAACTCCCACTTACTCCGTCTTTTTTTTCCCTTCCTTGCATGAAGACGTTTTCAATTATGCAGAAGTCTCTCGAAGTCTCTAATTTTAGAAGGAGTTTTGTGGTCTTCTGCTTACTTGGGAATATGAACTACGAAGAAGACGACCATAAAATTTTGTGTTGTCTGCAAGACTTTGTTGTCTTTTGGTTAAATAAAGCTGGACATATTTTGAAGCATTTTTAAAGGTTTGAGGAAAGATTTCCTGCCTTTTTTGGTTGAGCTGCACGAACCCGGGTAGCAGCGAGAGGGAGAGGAAAGATGAAGATGCTGTGTGGTGGTGGAGGAGTAAAAATAGCCCAACTTTTCTTGAGGCTGAAATTCCTCCACCACAAACTCATCCTGACCCTTCCTCTCGTTCCTATAAGGGTTCTCTGTCACTGGAATCGTGACAATTGGCAGATGAAATTCTTTTATATTTACAAGCAGCTTCACTTCAAACAAAAAGTAGTTATATCGCAGGTGGCTAAAGAATATTGCACATAATTTTTTATGGGAACTGAGTCTAAAGATTTGATAATGCTTGTTTTCTTAGAATACATATTATAGGAGTATTATTTCCTGGATTTCATAATCTTCTTTCCTTTAACACGAACTTCAGTATATAGCAATGTTAAGACATGTGAAATTAACATTGACATCAGACTTACAAATAAAGCATGAAAGTCTCCCATGGAGATATACGGAACGTATTTTTAAACTTATCAATGGAAGGACATTTGGTTTGGTTTTTTGGAGATTACCTTGGAATTAAAGTATAGGGTCGAACATTTTTGCCAACGTAAAAGTTTCATTAAAATGAACACAGTTTGGCGATTCATATTCCTAATCCAGTTTGAAATTTTGTCAAGTTCGATTCCAAACGTCAACCTTAAATGATTTGACCATTCAACCGAGTGTGTTCAATTAGAAAATTTACAAAACCTTAAGTTTATGTGAAAGAAACTTCACAATAAATTCTACCTTTAGTACACTTACCTTGTTAAAGGCTGTCATCTTGGACTGCTCCTTGCTGCTGCTGCTGGGCTGATCCACGAAGGCCATCCATGTGATGTAGGGTTTCACAGAAATTGCAGAATTTCAGGTGATGGGTTATGAGATGAGTGTAAATTGATACGTCGTCTTCTGTAATAAATTCGCAATACAGGTAACAAGTGATTATTAAAGTGCTGCATGCTCCTTCAAAGGTCTATTTATGTGAGATGTATCTGGTTTTGATGCTGAAGTTGCTTGTGGATCCTGTTTATGGTTTCAGATGTGTCGAACACTTAATTGGGTCTTCGCATTGCTTTTCAACACAAATTCCAAAGTCTTAACTGGTCCGGATTTTGACACCAATACTTTCTCTATCAGCAATTTGGCACTAGTGTACGAGAAGGCTATTCAACATTTCCAAACCAGTTGCCTGTGAGACAAAGGAACTGATTTATGCATTGCCAAGACGTTTACTGGTCATATGAAGGTGCAGCTGTTATGCTGCCAATACCTGTGAGGGTGTTGTAGAGATCGCTCTTGTTTATTAATCAACAGTTTAGAGATAAATTGTGATAATCAAGGTTGTTGTACTCTCTCTCAGGCCTACGTGAATAATGTTAACTCTTCGCGAAATTCTAAGACAATTTGTATATGAAAGTTTCTTCGTAAATTGCTCCAACGATCTCTTGTAATGAGCGCGCTAGCTCTTCTACTTCTTCAAAAACCTCAACACGAGATTGATTCGTTCCTATTGTTAAATTGAGGATATGTGTTGCTTGTTAAGCGCGCTGCTTTCCGAGTTGTCTGCCTGTGAATATACTGACTTTGTTCTGGCAGAAAAAGTCAGTGCATTTGATGGCAAACAATTACATAGAATAAATGAAATGTCTAAAACGTTTGTGCAGATGAGCAAGGGTCGTCGAGTAGTCTCAACTTCTCACATATTTAAATCATCGAGACGAATGCAAAAAGAGAATTTAGAGAAGTGACAAAATGTTTATAAAATTAACCTATGATTTTTTATTAAATGATGCAAAAATAAATAATAAACGTTAAAATAGTACCTTACGCTACCTCTAAGAAACTTCACTCCGTAATAATAATAACCTGGAAACTTGCGAAATAAGCTGCTCCAAACTATCTCGTTTCCAATGATGGTACGACAGGGATGCCGTAGCAGTGAGGTAGTTAGAAAGTTTATGGAACTTCGTAGCCCTTTTCAAGTTACATGCAGAGGCAATAGCTGCAAACTGCAAAATTTTAACTGTTCTCCGTACTGTCACATTTAAACTTATGAAGAGTAATTGTACTGCCTTTGCAAATGCTATAGCGAGAATGGAAAAAAGAGGATACGTGAAATTAAAAGGAGCGAGATTAAGACAAATGTACATCTAAATGATTAAATAAGGTGAACCTTTAAACGTGGGTTTTTGAGTTTGGCGATAAATTATTTGCTGTTCCGGCTAGCGGTGACACGAGCTAAATGCAGCAAGGAATTTCCTAATAATTTGGAATGATTGCTTAGATGAATGAGGAGAATTCTTTATAAAAGGAATTATAGAAGCAAATGAAAAGGATATGCAACAAAATGAATAGCTGAGTTAGTAATATACCATCAACTAGCTGCTCGAGGGAATTTGGACGAATTTCTAAACAATTAATTAGAGTTTTCCGTGAGATGTAGGGAAAGAATAATAATTTTACTATTGCGAAATGAGCAAAACGATTAAGAAAGAAAAGCTATAAAATGTTAAACATTATCTTGAACACAAGTAGCCAGTAGAGCAAAGGCAATTTTTTTGAAGAATATTGCTGCTGATCTCCAGGCTTTCTCACCTTTTTATACACTTTCAAATCTTGGACTAACTGATAAGAAGACTTAAGGAGAATTAGACAGAGCGCGAAGAAAAAAGGCCAGATGTGCCATACTCTTTATAAAGAGATTAAACTTATGTTGAAAAAACAACTCAACATGAAATAATCTTAATCAAAACCTTAACATTACATAGTGACTGACGAAAGATACCGAATACAAAACATTTACATGAAATTCAATGATTATAATTGTAACCCTCTTACATTTGAAATGAGAAATCATATTGAATGTCCCGTAAAGATAAACTACCACAACTATATTTAATCAGACTAACACAGTAATAAGTTCAGCGCGTAATTAAGAGTTATTGAGCAATATGTTATGAAAATGGGGAAATATTTTTGTGAAAAATGTAGTTATTTGTATGGAAATGGATAATAAATTTGAATGTTTCTGAAGCAAAGGATGAAATCTAAACGCAGGCATGTATTGATGTAACGCATAGTTAGGAGATTAAATACTATTTTATGGCATAAAATTGCTAATGGTCAATCTGTCTGTAAATGCTCTTCTTAATACTAAGAACTAAGAAAATGGAAAAAGATATAAGGAGAATAATAAGTCATATTAGGAAGAACAGGGGCGGGCAAACCATTAACACAACAAAAGATTAAGGTTATCTTAAAAAGCAGTTCTATTTAATCGATCTTCACTCATTCATATTACCATTCACAAGCTAGATTAATGTTACTTAAAAATTACATACCTTAGTACATACGGTAGTTATCTTAGACCTACAGAATCCGAGTTAGTAAGAGTCGACCAAATCTAATAATAATAAATTTAGCACTAATGAATAAATTCATATTAGGATAACATATGAAATGATTGCAACCGCGTGAATTTAAAGCAATATAAATCTATTCATAAAGTATAAATTACATTAAATCAGTCTAACACCTCCAATAAATCCAACACTCAATCCAAATGGCTGTTTCTACATTAATATTAAGTGATTCAACTAATCCCAATTGTTGTCAATTTCTCCAATATCTATTTACAATTTTGTTTCACTCAAATGATTCTCATTTTTTATTTGTAATCTTATGTAATTAATTCAGATAGCTTTGGATACATTGTTTGATCTCCAACAAGTAGAGTTGAATAAGTAAAATAAATTCTAACTACCGTAGCGTTGAAAATTGCAATTGTAATACATTGCAGTATTTTAAACATAATCTTAATGTACACCCCAAATATGTCGAGGTCAATTGAAGAGAATCACCTTCATGAGGTTCTTACGAGTTGTAAACTTTAGAGAACACAATTAAACGTTATTCAAGTTCAACAATTGTGTGATGTGATTTAAGCTTGTAGGCATTGTTTGTGATAATGAAGAAGTAATGTTTGTCAAATCTAAATTACCTCAAAACTGGTGAACTCCCACACTGTTAATGTATCTTAATTAATATTAATAGAACACTAGGTCTTAATATTCTCAAGATAATAAACTAATATGTATCAATTGATAAGTAGTGTTGTAAACATACATCATAATTTTTATTTAATCTCCATCTTCAACTAATGTTAAGTTTTTGAAAACTCGTTCATCTTAATGCTTCAGGTGATTTCATTTTTTTCTCCTCACAACAAAAAAAACCAGATACTAGCAAGCGGATTCTGGATAGCAGTGCAGTGTGGAAAGACGATCATCATAAATCGAAGATGAATACAGCACTAAAAGTGAAGTCTAAATTGTTTCTGCACTCAGTTGGGATTTGATAGACTGTACTCCAAAACATTTTATCTCTGGTAAGTCGCAAATTATGAAACGTGAACACATGATTAAATTTCATTTGTGTATAAATTTGATTTTTTAGCACATTCAACCCAAAAATTATTCATCAACGCTGCCTTTGCTATATATGTTCTGGAGTTTGATTCAGGAGTAGTTAGCTGTACCGTATAAAAATACCACGTTTTTTAAAAGGAATTTTAGTTTATAAAAGGCTGTTCAACCTCAAATTGCGGTCAAATATTCCCATTTTCATAATCAAGTTTCCACATGAAAGACTTTTCTTATAAGGCTTCCCCAAATGTAAAACTTATTTGCTTGCATGCAGAATAACGCCTGAACTTTGTTTTTCTCAATTTTAACCTTCACTTTCTTCTTGCTTTCCAAATGTCATTTTCATTTTTTATTGCCTTTCCGCATTTCGATTTGCTTTCTTTTCTCTGTTTTTTTCTTCCACTCCGTACTATTTCTATTTTTTCAAAGATAACTAACAATAACTTTGCTACCGTTATAAGGGATATGAACGTTATTAATGCGTAAAGACAAATGCGGGTATTACATCAAGTATCGAACAAACTATTTTCGGACATAAGAATAGGTTTTCATCATTCAGGTATTCTAATTGTACCCCTTACTTGCATGTTTGGAACAATTAGATGGAAACAAGAGCTGAATTTGGTGTCACACAGTTTATTCATACTTGCAGTTTCATTTAGCTCTTTGATTTTAATTCAACAGTTTCGATTTGTATCGCACTTTAGGAATAGTTCCAATGAAATGTATAATAAAATAAGATGTAGTAATCCAAAACAAATATACCAGGAAAGTAGCAAGGTGAATTCAAACTGTTACTGTCGCCATTCAGCATCTATTTTACACTATATATTATGACACAATTTCTGTACGTAGAGCTGGTAATAAGAGTCCACACAATTTATTTTACGCGTAAGATTGTTTACATGCTTTAAAATATCGCATCATACTTCAAGTTGATTACGAAACTTTTAATGCAAAAATCCGGTGGAAAAATGCATGTCGCCTTTAAACCAAAATTAGCTTTCATTAAATTAGGGGGCAGTTGCAAAGGGACTGAACAAATATTGATATTCTTGTGTAACATCAACAGTGTGTTCTAATACTGCGAAATCAGAGATTATCGATTTATTTGACAGGAGAAGTTGTGTGTGGAAAAACACATTGTCTCCTGGAATTTTTAAATTTTACAAGATAATTAATCACTATCTAAGGTTTTCATAGCTAACGCAAGATGCTTAACTTTTGATAGACACAATAAACCTACTAACATAAACGCGTTAATTATTTCAAAGTCGATTGGAGAACTTATTGGGGGAATATGAATATGCCTCAAACAAACTTAACATTGTTTCTTAGAAACGACTAATCTCCATTTCTAAGGCTTTACAATCTTAGAGGTTCAACTTGAGAATAATTGACGGAGGACGGGCAATTTTGTAATAACATGTTTCTAAGACTCCATTTAGAGTCAGAAAAATTTCAAATTGCATAGCTTTATTCAACAAAATCCTTAACAAAAATCTTTGATGCCAATTATTCAATACTCATAGCATAGTTTACTAAGCTGACCGATCATTCTAATTATTTCAGTTTATTTCAGTATTAGGTCCCAGGGTACTAATCAGAAGATTTCAAGTTCTTTAAAATGTATGCTAGAAATGTTTCTCAGTGTTGAATGGTTTAAAATTAAACGCAACATCATACACTTGCATAAGCATTGGAGTTGAAAATTCCTTGGATGTTCATTCAACACAGTGTCACATAAGTTGCCTCCCAAGATAATGAGATGAAGACTAAGATGACCCATCACATCAGTGGCTCTGTAGTTTAGTAGTAAAACAATCGCCCACTCATTGAGAGATCTCGGCTTGGAGACCCATTCGAGTCAATTATACTTTCGTGATCCCATCGTAATCTCAAACTCACATGTGTGCACCATACTTTACTTGAAGGCTGTTAAAATTCATATAATCCAACCAACTGTGCTTGAAACAATTTTTAGCGCAAATTAAGTTTTTTCCCAATTTCACTAATTTTTTTAAATATTATTTCCTTTTTCCTTTTTTCTCCTTCAAAGGCAAAAAGAACTTTCTGAATCTGAGTTCATACCAAAATGAAAAAATTGTCTGCTGAATCAGAATGCCCCACGATTTTAACATCTTATACATTTTGCATAATAATAATAATATTTTGATTTCTGTAAGTACAAAGCAACAGAGACAAATTGCAATGCAACCTATTCCAACAACAAACACGGGAATCAAATTGTAAAAGGTTAGCATGTAAAATGTTTCACTGGGCTTTGGTCCATCTGTTAAATATCTCATTCTAGACACTTTTAGTCGTAGTAGAAGCTGGTGAAAAGTAAACATTTCAGTCGAAAATTCGATGAAACCGAATGTTCTTAAATCCGTATAATAACGGTTAATTTCATTTTGAATTTGTGAAAATGCTAACAAGTAAGGAGTTGAATGGTCAAAAGAATTCCTGGCAACCTTGAATGTCAAATTGTTGTGCAATGCAAGAATTTGAAGAGCATTCACAATTTGTTTGATGTGAGACTTCGACGACGGAATAACGTAGAACCGACGATTACTAGGATGCGAGGAAAATTTGACGAATACCTCTTGTGGAGTTCTAGCAGAAACATCCAGGTGACCATTCTTCCATAGCTCATTGTAAAAGTCATTAGCAAAGGGTTGTTTTCGTCCATTCAAAATGTTATCCCGTGTTCCACCGTGTAATAAGAGGAACTGTTTGTAACCTAGTCTCCATAATTCTTTGGCATCCAGTACAATATGGGGTGGGATTGTGACAATCAAGTTTGAGGTCAAAACATTCTCGTAAACAGTGGTATATAGTAATGTAACAAATGTAAACACCAGACAAATATTTTGCCGCGATGCATACGACTGATGTAAAACTATAATTAGTAATCCGTAAAATCTACCAATAGTTTTAATCAGGTAATCCCGAAAACTACAAATATATGTGGCATTCTCATGTACTGCTGCAGTGAATATCCAGCTTCCCAAAAATGCAATCCATACCGCCCAACTATAAGTAGACCAAAACACTTCGTATGAAATCGTCATATTCCTGGGGATTTCAAATTCATTGTAAATTACACTCCCTGGACTCCAATTCAGTATGCACAGTCCAACATAATTAAGTACGTGAAGGTCATTGAAATATTCAATTGTAAGTGATGCATAAAACATCCCCACACAGTTGTCACACTCAATATCCTCTGTTGTTGCTAACGCAAGCTCATGCTCGCTGGAAACATCAAAATTTGGCGTGAGATTGTATTTATTAAGGATTTCTTGTATTGCTATATCTTCTAATTCACAATTGTAAGAGTGTCTTTCAGTTTTCATGCCGAGACAATTATATTGCCAAACGCAATTTTGACCCCTTCCATCGCATCTGATGAACCTGCGAATGTCGTTGCGGGGGTTGTAGATCATTACCACCGACGACAAGAAAAGGTTCAATCTGGCTAATGTTTTTTTTACAGCTAAACCATAAATTGACCAAGACGGTTCCATCCTCACGGCTTTTCTTTCACACCGCGAGCAGTAGTATACGTTAGGAATATTTGGTCTCAATGTATCCACAAACGACTGTTTATTTCTACCAAAAATAACTATGTGAAAAAATAACTCGAAAGGAAATCTGTACGGCGCTGTCAGTCGGAAAACTGTTGACTCTGCTGCCGATGATGGGTGAAATCGTATTATTATGTAAATATTATGAATTCCTGGTGAACGCGTTGCAAAAGTTGATAAGAGACACACGTAGAATATTTGTCTTTGTTTTTCTTTTTTTATAATCACATCTTCGATCAAAATGTTAACTGAACAAACGTCTTTCAAGCCAAATCTGTAATGAAAATTATCGTGAACACGCTGAAGCGTCAAAGCAAATTTGTCCTTGTTAGACTGCACAACTTGGTCGTAAACAAACACAACGAGTTCATTGTCTGTAAAGTATGTTATGTGCAGAACACATGTGCCAAATTCACTTTGGGGAAGAGACAAGTTGCCCAATCTTTCCAAATTGATGTAACTAAATACTTCAATCCGAAAAATTGTCACAAAAAGAAACTGCAGTGCCCTGGACATTTTTGTATACACTTTGATTGCTATGATTAATTTATTTCTTTTGCATTTATTTAAATTTGGCGAATTTGCTAAGAAGAAGTATTGAGACAAACTTCAAACACTTTAGAGATATTGCCTCAAATAAACTACACGGTGTGAGTCTAACAATAACAATAAGTACGCTTGAATTCTTTTCTCGATGCAGTGTAATTTAAACTTACGCGTTTGATCGTTTAAAAAAATCGATTAGCTTGTTGCATTACTGAACTATTTTTACTTCCAAATTTAGTTGAACATGGTAAATTAAGAATTTTAAAGATTTGATTGGATATTCTCAGTACAAATGTTTTTTTAGATTGAGATAATTGCTGTGAATATTTATATCAGCAAATACGCTCACAATCGCGAATATATTAGATTATTTGTTTAGGTCTAAATTGTTCCGAAATGATTCTATTCGCTGTAAAATAATGCTCCAGATATTTTTGGACGAGTAAAACTATATTGTATGAAGAGTGTATTAATACACAATCAACATTTCTTTCCGCTGTGATCAGTGAGCAGTGAAACTACGTGGCAAAAGCTTACGAGTTTGAATATGTGGTATTGTTAATTGCAAGCCGCGCACCATAAGAGAAACGAATAATTCCATAAGCATCAAATGCAAGTTACCTACGCTTTTACATAATTAAAATTCCACCTCACACGAACAAGAACTTCCATCACTTTAATTGTACGGATAAGTAGGAATGTGTATATCGTGTCTCTTAGATAAAGAAATCGAATTTTACGGCCAGACACGTCTTGACCGTCGGAGGCCGGAATCCGGATCGATCGACAGAACACCACATTCTGTCAGATGAATCACTTATCCAGAACCACTTTTCTTCATAGTTGAATTCATAATTTATGAAAAATTCTGTGTCGACACAACTTCGGTTATTAAAGTAATTGTCAGCCAAAGCTGTCATCCATCGAGAAGTAAAATATTGCATTAGGCTTGTTGATTCCAATAATTTTTTCCAATAATAAGTAATTGCAAATTGCAAAATCTTCTACTTAGTTTTTGGAGGTATGAATTCTTCGTTGGTTAGAGTGAATTAGCAGTGAATGTGTGCATAAATGTGTGGAAAGTTGCTTCTCGTATCACTTAATTTGTGTTCATATCCTGCGTCTGTTGTTCTACTTCAACTGCTATAGAGTCTTATTGTGACACTATTTGATACTAACTTAAGAGGAGCAGTATTTACAATTAGATATTCCACACATGTAACTGCGTGCATAAAATCTGGCTATTTCAAAAGCTTTGAAAAATCGGTACCCAGGCTGTAGTTTGTGGAATTCGGTGGCGTCAAACAGATTACTAAATGTTTTGACACGTTTCCAGTCCCTACACTTCCACGTCTTACTCTCGGTATTACTTGGGTTGTACTCAATGTCGCTTGATTCTGATAAATTCCAATGCAACTGCTGGAAAGCCATTTGGTGTTTACAAAAGAGTGATGCTTGTATATATTAAATTATGAGCAGACGATCTCTCCAGGGAATGTGTTTGAGAGCAACTCATATGCTAATTATGTCATCTTTGCTCAAATTTCAATCATTGAAATAGGAAACATTATTTTTATAAGATGACATACTTAAAATTAGGTTGAGACTATTCTCAATGGAGACAATATTCCCTGAAATACGTTACGCGTTAATATACGCCGGAAAGGTTCTTTTAATAGATTAAAATTAGTTTTATCCTGGATATGGCAATTTGCATAAAACCTTTGGCTTAAAGAAATAAAGGGGGAACCCTGTTTATCGGAATAAGTGCCATATTACCACTAATACCACACCGAAATAACTACCCATCCCCAATGACGATAAATACACAATAATAAAAATAATAATAATATTTGTTCCATGAGAAATCTCCCAGAGGAGTGGTTACATCTCAAGACCAGATTTAGGCATACATAGTTTAAGTTAAATGATAAGATATAATAATAAATAATAAATAAGTATGGGTCACACAGCAATTGAGTACAATAGTAAAAACAGCTGGTAGTTAGGTATAAGGCTTGGAATAATTACCCCCCTCCTAAAAACTTATCCCTCATTTTCTCCCAATGATCATTAAGTACCAGATCCATACTTGATGGAAGTGAAAATGTCATTAACACTTGTATGCAAGCCCGAATAGGTTTGTGAAACCGGAATTCTTTCATGAATTCAGTCTAATGTGATGATGCATTTCATACTAATGTTAAACAAGTGGAGGATTGTTATGTTAAAATTGTTAACGGAATAAATAAATGTGAGCTATAAACACAACAGTTTTCAGTTTTCTAATTGAAAAAACAACTGTCCCACCTTTATAACTACTCACGCTGGATTAACAACCCGTCCTATTCCATCCCTTGAAAAATTAACTCTCCATGAGCACTTATTCCGCTAAGGATGGTTAATGCACAGTGAACATTTCTTTATCTCAATTGCCCTATAACGTCACAAAATGTTTTGAATGAATGTTAACACAAGAGAATCAAGACCAATTCTTTATGGTCCGTTCTTGATGTTTCTTGCAGTCCTGGGTTTGAAACTGAGGGAAGAGTAGGGATTTAATCCCAGATTTCGTTATTTTGGAAGTGTCTTTTTACTTAGATACCTCTGCTACATACTTAGCGTATGGTGGTAATATGCAGATATTTTAAAAAGACAATAAGGCCAGTGTCTATCTCTTCATTTTGGTACCATCCACACACACCTCTTAACTAACCTAAGGGAGTAGCAAAAAGTAACCCATATTTTTTGACTTCCCCTGCTAACGGTTATCAACCAGATATGGACTATAGACCTAATTATCGGGAATTACAAAGCTAATCATGTTCAGAAATTTCTCCGATTTGAATTTGCATGAATTACGTGATATAAAAGAAGTAGTAATGTTTGTTAGAAATACGTTTTAAGCTATTATAAAGTCGTAAATTATTGTGTACTCAAAATCATTGACTAAATTTTAAACTACTTGTCTGTTAATGTATCTTAAATAATATCAAGATAAATTTGAATTTTCATATCTTAATACTTTCCAGGCAATAAACCAATATGTCTCAATAAATTATTTTCTTACATAAAACTACGTTTCTATCAAATTGCATCTTCATTAATAAATTTTGTTTTACATTCGCTCTTCCTAATACACAAAGTGAGTTGGGGATTTATCCACAGAAGCAGAAACAGCTGTATGGTAACTTGTACTCAAAAGTTTTGCATTACCATTACGAGTGACAAGTGTGATGTATATATGGTTATTATTACTATTAACGAATCTAAAAAACCACGATTTCACACTAGTTGACCATTTAGTCGCATTGAATGAGGTTTAATGCCTTTAGGATAAAGAGATGACAGAAAATGATATAACACAAGAATTTAATAAAATTTCAAAGGCAGAGTGTCATAAATTTGTATTTATTTTCCAACAACTGTGTCTCGACAAAGTTAAGTCACGTACAAAATAACTTTTTCTTCATAACCAGGATCGTAAAGCATCAAACAACAACTCTGTTCTTGCGTCGCATTTTCAACTCTCTTCATTTAAAGTTACCAAAAACCTTACCACCACATCTCTCGTTTAAAGAAAATTTAATAATTTATCATCTTGAACCAAACAATATGCGCATTTAATTGTTTTAATATTCCTCAACACTTCTGAGCAAGATTGAAATTAGCGATTCCATACGAAGATTTGTATTTGAAGTATTTGTAATAAGCAATGGATCTCAGGGCGTTTGTGGTAACCATAGAAACTCAATGGCACCACAGGATTCATTTGCTGAATTCTTTTTCTCACCAGTTGACTCTCAGCCAATATTCCATATTATGCGTTATTCCCTTTAGTTCTCCTCTTCCACTTGGACTCGTATCTTGCTGATGGCCACTTTCCATGTAAGTAAATCAAAATTCTTCTTCCAAAGTATTCACCTTATTCTGCTCATACTCTATCAGCTGCGTTATTTGTATTCGCGAAGTACTCGAAGTCAAGTGTATTTTTTATTGAAGTTGGCCATAACTTGAGAGCGTAGGCTACACAATTTTTGATGCACGCATTTAGGGGTTGTTAGGTTGTGCTGTTGTGCGTTTTGTTATTCGAACTATCCAAAATATGGAATCACGACTGAACGTGTGTGTAAAATGGAGCTTTTTAGTGCATTAAACACGCAAGAAATTAATTTGCCTAAAAATAGGACCCTCTTAGATTCTATTGCATCCAAAATACGATGAATAACCTTTAATATTTCTAAATATGATTTGCCACATTTTATTCTTCTAGGCTTAAGGTTCACATTCTTGCAGTTATCTACAAGTATTACTTAAAAACCACTAAGCATTTGCAATACTCACATATGACTTTCTTGAACCTTTATCAAACACCTCCGGTTTTGTATTTAGCAAACGAAGTTAATATTATTTTATTTCTGTTTGAGTTTTGTTTGGCGAATTTCCTAAATCCTTTAGTAGAGCAAACTCAAATACACAAATCAATTGTTAATTATGGGGAATTTTTTACTTACAAAGTAAATAAGGATGTCATGTCCAGAATCTTATAAATACCTGTTTTTATTGTAATAGGGTTAGATCGCCCCAATTTCAAAGTTTAAACATTCTTTTGCTCTTCACTGTTTTACTAACAACTTCTGACAAAGCGAGAAAAAAACTATATTCTTAAAATTTAGTGCGATAGTCAAGAGATTATGCTGTTTCTCTGTAGTTTAAAACTGCGATTGCAGAAAAATTCATAAATACGGAGCACATTTTAATGAAGCAATTTATTAAAAGTAAATAATGTGTCTGTAATTCCACTCATTCTTCATCATGTGCAGTCTGTTCAATACATTTTACAACCAAAATGCTACAACCAACTTCCATAAATTAGGTTAGTCATAAAACTTTAGTTTGCAGATTTTAAAGCTAAGCATATCTTTATTTTGTTTTCATACAAGCTATAGGAAATACAACAAACTGACTCCTAAAAACATATACATTAAGTGTGGTTAAAGAGTCAGTCGGAAGATTTTTGCTAACTCATGCGCCTCTATGATTGTTTTCTTCGTTTGAAGTTAAAAACCTGATTTAGTATGGTCTCAAGATTACTGACAATATTGTTATACAAAATTCCACAGCTATTCTGAATGCCCCATGAAAGTTTTCTGTCTCCGATCTTCCAAGTCGTAGTAGACAGCCACCTGAAGCCATTGCCTGGAGTAACAAAAAGCAAGCTGGGTTCCTTCCCAATGTGGAATTTAACCTTTAACATCCCAGTTTAAACCCGTATAACACGATATACCAGGCTATAGTAAAGAGTGAATAGTACCCAACTAAGTTTAGAAAAATTCCAAAGTTTCACTCATTCGAAAATTAAACAAGCCTTGTGAGTCTAAGATTAATACTGGGACACGAAAGGTCTAATTCCAACACACATTTTATTAAGCGAAAGAAAATCCTTGCAATATTTAAATGAGAAGCTGGTTATTTACATTTTCCTGTGTGATACGAATTATGTTTTTAGGAATCAATCACAAATCACCCTTAACTTATAATCTACCTTGTTGGTTCACAATGCAAGCATATAACTCATTTGAATACTACTTCTCAATGTTTACAAATCTGCACATTGTACCAGTTCAGGTAATGTGCAGCGAAGTTCCTTAGGGTCAAAGAGGAGTGGAGGGTCGCACCAGGAGACAATAAGGTCACGATTAAAGCAGATGATGAAAAGTCCGCAGTCGTGAGGATGTGGGTACGTTCCGTCTTCCCTATCCTCACAAGTCAATTCGCAGTCTACGAGCGAAGGAACATTGCAGTTCCGGGTGATCGGGTCGTAGAGAAGAGGTGGGAAACAGGGATGAACGCCTGCAAGTGTTCCATTTCTGCATGCGATATAATTGGAACAATCAGATGGGTGCGGATGTGTACCTGTTGTTAATATTTTAATACATTTCACAAGCTCAAAAAACTGATCTTGGGATTTTTATAGCATACCATCTATGCGGTCATCACAAGAGAAGAGCAACGGATCAAGTGTAGTCGACGGGGATACTTCCGTTGTCGTTACTGTGGGCTGTGTAGTTGTAGGGCTTTGTGGATCCAAGTCAATGTAATATATATCATCCGTATTTAAAAAAATGGGATTGTCAATTATTCTCCTTAAATAACCACCAAACAGGTATATTCGATTGAGTTTCTCCACCCAAACAACAGCAGGCGCGACTTGGAACCTGTACCAAAGGATATAGGGAAAGTCTTGAACTGGTAAGTATTCCCAAGAATGAGTAGCTGGGTCCAGCCTTATTATTCCATCTCCAGGATTGTCAGGTCCAACAAATCCCCCACCGAAAAGATACACATACTTCCCGTCACTTGTTGCAGTCATTCCCAATTCAAACTCTGGAAATGAGCTGTTAGCAACATCCTTCGTATCTAAAGTTGTCAGGTCCAGCTCCAAATACGTAAAGTTTTCACCAGAACCAAATACCAATGCCTTGTTATTCGACACCTAATGTTTACCATCAAAAAAACAAAATTAGGATTAAATCTATCTTTATGACAAAGTTTTGAAAAATGTACTCACCTTTACAGCAACAGCTGACGGAATGATTTTAGGAAATTGCCCTGCAACACGGCTGCTGACGTCTTCAGAGTGAATTTTTATTTCCATAATGTCTGTACCAAGAGATCCACCCATTATAAGAATATTTCCTGCTGAATTCTTCGCTGAGGCTGATCGATATGTGTCCACGCTTAATTCGCCAACAGTCTTCAATGAGTTATTAGCGATGTCATATTTATAAACTTCGTAGGGAGAATTCATAATGTCGAAGTAAAACAGATTTCCACTACAATCAGCTTGTAATGGAGATCCAAAGCTACCTGTTGGCAAACTTGCCATCTCCTCAATAGTTTCAGTGAAAATATTGAATCGCAAGACCGAGCGACTGATTGCAGTTCCTGTGTTTCCACCAATTAGATAAATGAAATCTGATTCTCCGTCGTAGTAAGGTGTCGACAAGTACAATGTAGTTGGCAGTTTGGTATCCACAAGATTCGCTATTAAATTGTCTCCAAGTGTTGAAGAAACAACGAGCAAAACTCCCACAATTCGGAAACCGAAATAACAAACCATTATGATAATATAATTTGTCCAATATGACAGTTGAAATGTTAAAAGTGTACTGACCAGGTGTGAATCTTCTCTCAAAAGAATGAATAGCTGATAATAAATTCCACCTGTGAAATACAGATAAGATTTGGAAAACCCGAAATAATGCCGAACAGAAAGCTGAGGGTTTTTCAAGTTGTAAATAAAAGATAATGAAGATAATGTATCGGTTTATGCTTTACACATATTGTAGACTTGTAATCATCTTGTTTATTACCTCACCCGATAACCAAACGTGTGGTTAAGTCAATTACTTTGTGTGGTAGCAGGCATACATAAAGAACTTTAGGATAGAATAAGCTACGCCAAACTAGGCACCGAAAACCTGAAGCTTACCGATTCGTGAAACTAGTGCACCACATTCGGACCCAAGTTCCTTGTGTACATTATATCCAGTGTAGTTGAATCAAGATTTAGACGCAACTGAATCATAAGTTTTTAATGAAGCCTTTAAACATGAGTATGCTGGAAGCTTGGATTTAGCTACCTGCTGGTTTTTCAGCACTGTACTGTCTTACTTAAAGCAAGGTGAACTAAAAGTTACAGACAAATCCTTGTTTGTAATAGTTTGTATTATGTATAAGCATTCGTGTGTATTCCTTTCTCTTAAGTTACCATACAAAAAGATTGGCTGCAATTTCATGCTTGTAAATTCTGATAATTTAAACGTTTGAGTTTCATTTTAACTATGAAAACAAGCAAGAGGAAACCCAAGGTTAAAAGTCGTACAATTCGCAACTCAATTTTATATGCATGTGGGACATTTAAGATGTATCTTGCATTAGCTAGTTCTGCCCCATGTCAAAATGGGTAAATTATGATAATCCTAAGATATTAGGTTTTTGTACATCAACCTGGCACTCGCAGTAAGTAAGTGAAAACATCCGTGAAATGATTTGTAGATGTGCAGATTTGCTTACACATCCTTGTGAACTAAACGATTTCGAGTTTAAAACATGTTGGGATTCTCAGCAGCAACAAATATTTGGTACACCTAGCAACTGACAGAACTGCAGTTCAATGTGCAAATTCATTTTGCCCCTCACACGCCAAATTTTATTTTTTAATTCGCCCACTATGACTGCTGAAGTCCTGCAAATTGGATTTAACAACAATTTGTTAAACACGAATATATATATCTTGTGTTCAAAGAAAAGATGACATGATTTTTTTAAACCATGCAGTGTGCTATTTTGCGATAATTAAATGAATAGTTGGGTGTGCGACTGCAATAGTTTTTTGACACTTCAAAGAGTTGAGTTTGTAGGTTTGTGGCTTCAAATATATTCAGAATATAGTGTGAAAAAAGCTGCTGGCTTTACAAATTCTAGTCGAACTAAAGTACAGGAATGCATTTTTTATATTTATGGATGCCATTTCAACCTGAAAAGTAATTCCTGCTATTGCGACTAAAATGGCGTTGAATACAAATACTGTCGAAACAACGGAGTTCATGTCCATCACGAAAGGTTTGATGTTAAAGTTACGAATTTCGTTTGTAGCGTTTCTTCTTCGTAACTGCTTAGTGTATTGATCTTGGGCACTCATTTGAAAGTATAGTCCAGAATGGAGAAATATTTTAAATGTGTTGAGAACTCTTGAGTTGTCAAGGGCGACGAATGACCACGCAGAACTAGTCTGTCCAAATTCCTCTTTCAAATAAAAGAAGTGTTTACTCTCATAATTCTCCGACAAATACTTAAACTCTGATTCCGAAGCTTTTTCCAGATAGACAGACTTCCCACACCGAATCAATTCATCTTCTATAGCTGCCTTAGCATATATTTCTGGATTCCACGGCCTTGGGTTCTTGGCAACAAGCGGAAAATGCCTACTAACTGGTGACATTACGTTCACCAATTTTAAGCAATATTCCTTGTCAAATTGGTTAGGAAAATGAATGAATTGACAATTTACTATTTCGGATACAAAATGGGAAAATGCATTGTAAGCCCACACATCCGACTGTAACTGTCCGTGTTCAAGAACAATTCCGAATTCATTTGGCTCAGAAAAGAACGCAAATCCAATTTGTTGTTGTTGCTGTATGAGCTGTAGAAACTTCTGATCTCTTTTGGGACTTGTCGGTACATAGAAATCCGCAACTTTCGCAACGTCTATGTGATATTCCATATTGGTTGCATTAATGCTTTTGTACCACAGTCTGTTAGTTTCGTCTATTTTCTCACCCTGCGGTGGGGAGTTTACCTCGAGGATTACGTTTGCCACATATGTGTTTGTGAGGATAACGGCCAACAGCAGCCACCATATAGTAGACACTCGATACACAAGGTTTCTCTCCAAGGAAGTAGGAATGTTAAATGATTCTTCCATAAATGTACTGAAGAAGAAGAGTAAGGACGAAAAGCTCCTTAAAGATGAGATGTTATACATAATATGTGTATTTAAAAAGAATGACATTAACAGTCCGTAAACACCAATCAGGATCCAAACGTGGTAGTCGAAAGCAGAGTAGTACATACGAAATGTAAAGAATGGAGGCGAGTAGCAAGTAAACATTCTTATTGAGGACGAAAACGTAGGAACAAAAATTGATTCTTCGCCTTCCCATTTAACCTTAATGTGGACATCCCAACGATTCAAGGACTCTGTGATTGAAGTATTGGAATATTTGAGCACTTCCAGAAATACTAATTGTTCAAAAGCATTTTCCCGCGTATACTTAGCTGATGCGTGTGGATCCAAGATTTCGTTTACCGCAGTCACACAAGTATCAATGAGATCTCTGTTTACTTCAGTTGCTCGCACGATGTTTAATTGCAATGTTCCGTGTTTAAAACCATTTTTACAGTGTGCAGTAAATTCTGTCGAAGATTCAGGTAAGTAAATAAATATTAGCTTTTGTAGTGGGGTGTTGATTTTGAACTGGATTTGAAGTGGGGATCTGTTTAAACTAGGAGAATAGAATATCAGGCAGTACGTTACATGCAAATACAATGGATAACTGTGCATGTTTCTGATCACCCTACTGCTCAGAAATGATTGAAGGTCTAAGTCAACTGACTTTTGGCTAGTATAATTAGATGAACCTTCTTTGTAGTAGATAATACTGAAGTCACATTCAAACTTAGAAAATCCTTCTGATAGTTCCCAAAGTTTGTTGAAGTTTTCATTTCTATAATACTTGCTTCTAGAAGGGATAAATATAATTGGAATTTCATATAATGCCTTGTAATTGAGCTTGAAAGATATATCATCGAAATGTATCTTGATGATGCAACGGGGAGATATGTCACGGATCCAGAAGTCAAGACTATGTTGAGATTTCGTCACTAACTGAGAAGAACATCCGATTGAAAGCAAAGCAAATAAAACTATTCGAATCATGTCTTGTAGCAAACGTTTAAAGAACAAACTCACACACACAATTCCAAGTCTAAAAGCCATCTAAAGATAAAAAATCCCAAAATCTGCTTAAAGTGCCTTGAAAACTCGTTCCGAACTATTTGGAAACTTAAAATCTTTACAAGAGCAAGTTCACAGGTAACACATGAATGAGGATTTCTTGGTGTCATTATATGACGCAAGAGACAAATTGTAAACACATAATAAGCCCTAAAAATGCAGAAATATAACTTACAATCAGGAACAACGGGCAAAATTTAAAAGCAACTTCTGCGTGTTGCAAATCACCATATTGTCTGTTATAAAATGCAATCTCTTAATTCACGTTAAAAACTTAAAGTGTGGGGAGACGTGATGTTGGAAAATATCCTTGGTTGCCTGCTACAAAGACAGAAACATTTGTACACAAGACTTTAGTTTTGAAACGTAGCTGATCCCACAATATTTGAAATGGAATAAGTTCATTTTTGGAACAATTATTCCATTAAAATCTACTTTAATTAGAATCAGAAACTATAACTCTATGTATTATTTTTATATGAAGTAGCAAATTAGACTTCTTACAGCTGGGATTAATACAACCTATTCCTGAATCGAAGCGCTTTATCGAATCTGTAAAAAAATTGTGACGATTGCCTTGGGAAGAAGCATTGAAGCTCGTACATATAATGTAGGTTTTTAATTACTAAATGTAGAAAATTTCATCGATTGGATATTGCCTATAAAACAAAAGTGGTACACGTTTTAGAACTGACGTGGAATATAAGGCTTACTTATATGAACATTAAGGCTTGCGCTCACAAATGAATTATGCATTCAATCAGTTGAAAGCCTCCCTCTATTCATTCTCTGTATGTGAGAGCCCACAACGAATATTTTACTAGGCTAAACTCTAGTGTTTGGAAACTCGCAGTTAAGACATAGCTAAACATGAAGTATGGAATAAAACTTGACTTAATCACTTTGGGACGGAAACCCTCTTCCATTAGGTATTGAAGAGAAGCATGAAATTCATACTAAATTCAGCAATCTACATACAGCAAAGTATAAAAGTAGTAAGTCTTACAAGTTTTGGAGTATTGTTATACAAAAGTATATGAACTCAATTTTTCTTTACAAGATTTCTAATGCCACTGTTCATTAAGTCAATAAAACCGTGTGAAAAAGACACGGTTTTATTAACCACAATTGTATGTCATTAATATTTTCAACTTTTATTTTGAGAAACCTTCAAAATCGAAAATATATACTCTTAGCATCATTAAGGCAACTTTTTTTCACTGAAGTTCTATATAATCTATTTCATTCCAGTGAAAGAATTCTAGGATCGGCTTTGAAATACTGTATTTGGAATTTTTAAATCAGAACTTTATAATCGTAGAGTCATTTAGCTTGAGTCTAAAATTTAGATGTGAAAAATTCTCAATGTATCATGTACTGTAAAATATCCGAATTCTGGGTTTCCCTTATAACTCGAGTAAACTTAAATAAAGAAACTTCAGGTTTGTTTCATAATAATTTGTTGAAAAGAAGGTATTCTATTATGTCGTAAACTGTAGACCACAATTTAAAAACCATACATAAAAGATTAAATTATGTATATTGTGGCTATTTTTCACTGATAATGACGAATTTGAGATTCTGAAGAAAGTTCTTAAACATGAATGGCTTAAACCATTGCATGCAAGTTTTTCACTGAATCGGTTTAACCTGACCTGAATTGTAGAAAAATGAGAAAAAATTAAATAAAATCCAACACAAATTGTGTTTCTAACCTTAAAAGCATAATATCAAGTAAAAACCAAAGACGTCTCAGCCTGCTAATTACTAATTTCTCTTCTTAGAGCGCCTTCTCTCTTCCTCTCTCTCTCCCTACATCTTCACTACCATAGCCTTCACTGTCCAACTACCATCGTATTTTTAACAATAATAAGTTCTAACTCGTTAATAAACACAACATTTTATTACTTTCGTTTTTGCGACAAAATTTCCGTGTGGAAAATGAACAATGTAAACTTTTCAACTGTCGTCAAAGCACTCCAGGAGCTAATCACTGATAATGACGGAAAGGAGAAGGACGAAGAACCAAGAAGAAAACATTTCGCCATTGCAGAATACCTTCTGGACCAATTAGAAAACGCTGAATTCGAATGGACTTTTGTGGACGAGCATGAAAACACCATTGGTAACTTTAAGTCACAATTCATCAAAGGTTTAATTGTAATACTTTTGACTATTTGTAAAGGAGATAGAATAATCGTCTCATCTCAAGACTCTCAAGTCAAAAAAATTCTGGAACCTAAAGTTGCCGTTCCTCTTGAGAGAAAAAAGAAAATATTTTGATAATAATTATAATATTGTTTAAGTTCGAGGTGAAGGCGCAGGGCATGAAGGTGAATAGACGGGGAGGAGGAGAAGAGGAGAAAGAAGGCAGAGAAGGCGCTCTCTTTTCCACCCGCCTGAGCGCACGATTTACTCTCTCTTCCAACCGAAATTATGTTGTGAAAACCGAATATGGGGGAATTCGGGTATAATCCACTTCTAAGTTAAGGTTTAGTGAATATATATACAGTGAAGTTGGAGAAAGAAAGCGTAAGCATCCAACAAGGCTCCATTGCGAGTGCGAGATTCAGCAGCCAGTTAAAGGAAGGACGGTCATTCCCTGCGTACTTGTAGCTCTATTCATTCCCAAGAGACTATGCAAGAGTTTAAAATCACAGCTCTCAGACTTTTATATATGGGGGTAAATTTATACTTAGCGTAGAGGAAGATTTCGAAGTTTCGCCTCACTTAATAAAAAGTCACGTGTTGGAGACAAATGCCACAGGATATATTTAAGTTTCCATCATACAGGTTGGAATTTTTAATAGAGGACTGAACATTCGAGAATATTGCTCAGATGCATTACAATAGTGCATGAAAATTGGACTGAATAATAGATGGGACGGCTTCCTCCCATAATAATATTTCGCTATATACTTTCGGGCCCAGACAACTCAAAACCTACCCAAAACCGAAGAATTGAAAAAAATCGGAGACATTTAACCTGGACGTTTTTTATTTGAATTGTCTCAAGATGCGCAAAAAAACCATGTAAATTGCTACAGAAAATTTCAAAAATTACTTAATTGACATAAAGTTACTCGGTGAAGTCTCATGCAGCCCTTAAATTCGTATGCCTTTACAGCTTTACTACTTTTGGAGCCCAAATACCAAATACGTGGGCTAAAAGCAGGCATGAATACAACAGTAATTCCTCACCTTTTCCACTGAATAAACTAAGGCGTGTCCACATAGTCTGTTTTCTCCTATCCCTATTACAGAAGCATTTTTAAGCCTCATGGTCAAATATAAGACAGAAGGTCATGCAATTGCAACTACAGAAGAGATCTCATCTTCAAAAGAATTGGTTTGACAACACTCATTTTGTTGTTTCTCCGTTTTATAATTCTTTGAACAGTTAACTCCTTTCTTTGATTTCACATTTTCTTAAATCAAACTGGAACTGGTGTAGTGTTCTAACCGAAAAATAACCGAGCAACTTATTAATTCTAGCAGAACCGTTGAATTTAAAACTTCACCGTTAAGGTTCTCATTGAAGTACAACTAAATGGCCTGCATCCTGGTACACAAAATCTTGCTGGTTCAGTTAGTTTACTTGACCACCAGCGGACTAACCTATCATCTGCCAAGGAAATTGTGTGGTACAAAATGCCAAATCAGCATATTTCATGACGGCGTTGATTTATATGGGCCCATATCCGACAGTTTACTCGTAATATACAACATTGCTTATAATACATCAATTTCTGAATATTTTCCAAAGAACCTCCTAAACACGGGACAGATAATGACTTTACGAAAACAATTGAAGCCGTCGGCATAAGATTGGGTAAACTGTCAGCTGGCAGGTCGGTCAAATGTGTAACTCTTGTGACAAGGTTTAAACTCAGTGCTTTTATCATTGAGCTATTTAAGGGACTTAAGGTTATAGAAAAGAAGATTTTAATGCATAACACCACATTCAAGGGTAAGACTTACTTGATTCAACTTGACTATCAAAAAAACCTACTCAAAAGTATGTTACCATTGGTACTTTCCATGGAAATGTCAATATTTTGCGAATCAGTCAAATTGAATGAACGGTTATTCTCCTCTAGTTATTTGGGTGCTAAAAAAACGATTTTTCTAGTCCATTTGTCCGATGTCCGGGTGTCCGAAGGCAAATTTAAGCGAATACATGAATATGTTTAGTAATGAATCCATAGGGGGACACTTGCATGTGGCAGGGTATATTGATCTATCATACATGTCAGTGGTATTCACGGATAATTTTGCGACCTTATTTCCCGATCAACCATTTCGGTATTCACCACATGACCATTACTTCATTTGTGATTGGTGCCAAGACGCTTACAAGCCATTAATCTACGCAAGCATGTCGTTACACAGTTTTGGTCTTAAACATCATTAGTCGATCGAAAACCGGTTATCAAATCTTGGTGCTGCGTACTTTTCAAAACAATGGGTTTTACTGGTTCAAAACTCATTTGAATAGGGCAAGGTATTCAAAGGAAACCTACTTTTTAAGTTTCTTCAACATGGAGACAAAACCGAGTTTGTTTCCTACTTAGCATTTCTAATCGCTGTAAACCACAATGTGACATTTGTCGACAAATCGCCACTGCAGGGGGATAATGGAATAAAATTCCCCCACCTTCATGCTCATCAACCAATTGAACTCAAGATTGACGATATTCTGTCAGGAACGGTGATTAATTATGAAGACTTTAACTACGTTTTAATTGATGAGAAATATTACATGTTCATAACATGCTTCGCCATTCCTCACTACACATGGACAATTTACCTCCAGCCTATGCACATGCATGTTTGGATATTCATAGGTGTCTCATTCCCAGCAATGGTTTTCTTCCTTCATTTTACGTTGCGTGCAGGGAAAAAACACAGTGTACCAAAATATTTCGCTGCATATTTGGTCTACTGTGCATTCTTAGAACAGTCATTTACGATTCCTCGAACGATTGAATATCGTTTAAAGTTTCGGTTGCTTACTTGTGGATTACTTCTGGGATGTATTGTCATTACCAATGGATTTAAAGGGGTAGGTATATCTTTAGTTTCATCCCCAGTACAAAATAAAAGCATTGAAAACTTTTCTGACATCGAGGAAGTTCAATGCGACTCTAATAACATATGTCGGCATTTAGAGTTACCTTTTGATATATTATCACCAATCGTCAAACAGCAAAACAGTCCTGCGTATTTTGCAAGAGTTACAGGCGGATTTAATTCACAGATATCATCTGATGAGCAAAGCTTTCAATTTTTATTTAAATCTGCGATAGAAAAAAACACATGTCCATTTTTCATAATTTTGGAAAAAACCTACCTATAATTAATTCCACTAAAGACATTGGTTTTTTAGGGAAACATACTTTTCCAAGGACTATTAACAATTCTATACTCCGACCTGATTTGTTGACCTCAAACGATGTAATTTTCAGTCTACCTTACGCCATAGAAAAAGAATTGGTGAAGTGCCAAAGCACTGCATATGTCGATATTTCACCCGACATTTTTCAGGAACTTTTACATCTTAGAAAATATAACGTTGACCGAAAGTTTTACTTGTAGAAAGAACAAATGTTATCTGTAAGGTATGGTTGGTATTTTAGCAGGTCCCACCCACTGCAAAACCTGTCTTCAACTCTAACTACACTCATTGCGTCTGGAATATATCAACAAGTACAAGAATGGTTTCAAATTGCCAAGTACATTCCAAGGCAGGACTTTACTCGCAAAGTAACAAGAAACCTTTCACTAAGAAATGTGAAGCCGCTAGTTCTGCATGGAAACTTGCGAACTATATACTACGCCCTTATTGCTGGAATCTCCGCCGGTCTCATGATCATGTCTGCAGAAGTTTTATTGTCGTACCTTGAGTTTATAAAGTGTTTATTGTCCCAACTTCTGAGAAATTTGTATTTGCTAATTAAGGATTTTTTAATCTTTATGCAGTCGAGTTTTTGTTTTTCTTCAATCTTGTTCACGGAAAGCCTGAAAAGAACAAAAGGTTCTTTCCAGTGGTGGTGGTGATATCGGTCGGGTTGATGAGGATGAAACCAGGAAACAGTATTCCCAAGAACTCCCCGTTATCTTCCTTCTCCTTCCTATTCTTTGCCCTTAGAAATCCCAGTAGTTGGTAGTGAGGAACTTTTAGTTGATCAGGCAGCTAATGAGTTAGAAAGTTTGTTCAATAGAGTTTTTGAAAGCGCTTCGAGAAAGTAAAGAAATCAGAAAGGACAGTTTTGAGTAATTCTTGAGTAAAGTTGTGTATCATTTGTACATATCATGGTGTTGGGTTATAAATAAAGGAATGTATATATTGTAAACTCTGGTCTTGCAAAAATAACTAATCTGCACTATTTGGACTCGTAGATCTTCAGACATGCCGAAAGAAAATATATTTTGAGAGAAAACGAATAGCAGAGAAGTGGGGAAAGTGCTTAGTCACACCTCAGTCCGAAAATCCTGAATTCTTATGTCACTGAAAAGCATTCAACAACTCAGCTTGGGATTTAATTCCTTTTCATCCATACGCTCAATTTATTGAGGAATGGAAACCAAGTTGTCTGCAACTACAGAAGCTTCCTTGTCTAGAACGGTTTGAGTATGAATGGATCGACACTGAGGAAGACTTATGGCAGGCACTTTGAGAAACAACTTAGTTATAGCTGTCGATACCGAGTCTCACAATGAGACAAGCTTTTTAGGAATGATTTGTTTGATTCAAATTCGTTCGTATGAGTGTATTTTCCTGATAGACGCTTTAAAAATGTATAATCTTATCAACGAAGTTCTCAGTCCAATTTTTTCCAGTTCAGATATTATCAAGCTAGTGCTTGATGGTTCAGATACTGTCGAACTACAGAGGGTGTTAATTTATTTTCCCAAGCTTTCATCGATATTCAAGAAGTTTATTTTGAATTGGACACAGATCAATTCCAAATTAGTCTTAAAAGTCTTGTCCAGGAACTGTTTGACGTAACTTTAGATAAGCTTCCTCAATGTGCTGATTAGCGAGTTCGTCCTTTGCATAAAGATGTTATTGAGTACGCAAGTAATGATGTAAAATACCTAATTAAGTCCTGGTATAAGTTAATGGAAAAAGTCAATGTTGACATGATGAAATTCACGCGGTCAAAGAAATTTCTACTGAAGATGTACAAGCCTCCGTCGCAGCCTTTGGTCTTGTCCGTTTTCCATAAAGTAATACAAGATTTACCAGTTTCGGTTCAGAATATCTTTCACACTGAAGAGCAGATTGAGTTGTTCAAAATTCTATTAGATTGGCGATTGCAGACATGCAAGAACCATGATTTGTCCCTAAACTCTTTTCTTTCCATTGGAAACTTGGGCTACATCTGTAGAGCCAAGCCATCAAATATAAACTCACTCCATTGCCTTGTAAAATCTAGTAGCGGGTGGCCGCAGGAAGTTGCAGATTCCTTGTTCCAGTTGCTCAAGGAATTTTCGACTCAACCTTTTGAGATTGTTTCAAATGAAATTGAAATTACAGATAACATCGAAACGGCTGAGACGGATGTTTTGAGTGATATGGAAATACAAGTTGAAATACAAAATGACTTTGTTAACGATAATCCAAATTCTGTTAATATTGTCGAGCGTAACATTTGTAAGCCATTTGAGGTGAGTTTTGCGGAGTTTGCTGTTGATCCTGGTAATCGTGTTGGTAAAGCTCGGAGAAACTTTATTAAGCGCGAACGCTTACAAATAAATAGGATTCGTCGGAGTATTGCGCGTGCAGAAGCAGGTCTACCAAGGTTTGTTGTACATAAGAGTAAAGGGAAGAAGCGTGCACAGCGCTGTAGGTTCTGTCGTAATAAATAGGGTAACATCTGACTCCAATTGAAGGCTCCGTGAGATGAAAAGAACATAAGGTTCTTTCCAGTGGTGGTGGTGATATTTGTCGGAGTGATGAGGCAGTGAAGGACGAGGAGAG
>JAQGAD010000451.1:0-38500 GCA_034696625.1 Isotomurus palustris | reverse complement strand
AGAAGCCACTTCGTCGTGAGACTTGAAACTATTCGGATGTATTGTTAACTATTGTTGTATTAAAGGCGAAGTCTTATTTGAACATCCATTACGTCTCATTTTACCCAGATTGACTTAGGAATTGTTTTTACCTTCCGAGAAATAGGCAGGAGTATAAGGGTTCAGTTGTCACACAGGATTTAGTGTAGGGAAAGGCTCTATTCCGGGTAGGAGTTTTGTTCATTTCCAACATAAGGTTTTGCACCATTACGATTTACGATGTTATTAATGAAGGATGATCAAAGACGAAATACATTTTCGACATTAAGGTGTACGATGGTAAGGTGGATTTAAGGTTGAAGAAGTTCATACAAGGTTTAACAAGCTTACAATGATTTATTAGTTAATTTTAGCTTCGGCAGCAAACGTGGTGAAGATGGATACTTTTAATGTCAGTCAAAAAAGGACTGCCTGTGTGATTTGTAACGAACCTTGGTAATATATATTATAGTATAATGATACACTATGATAATGGTAAATACTGTTAACAAAAACGATTAAAGGGTTAACAACGGAGTGACTTAAAACAATTATAATTAGAGGTATTAACAAAACAGACATAACTTGGGGATCAGAGGGCTGGTTGATTTACATTTAAAGAAGTAGTGGATTAATAATACGAAAGTGACCAGCAACCAGCATCGAATACTTAATCTATCGTCCATAACGTATTGTACTGAGGTGTGTCCCGCAACCGGTAATAAGTGTTAAAGGGTACTATTAATGTCAGTCGGTGTGAAAAATCACAATTAAAAGTGTCAGAGATCCGTGTCTTAGCTTATATGATACTCACTGTTAATCTACACACTGGGTTTAATGGTAAAGGTACAATTGTGTAACTGTCAAAGACTATGCATATGGCTTTGAGGTAAACTTCCTTTCGAGTTAAGCACATCAGTTTGTCTAGCAATTTACGAGGAAGCTATGTGCGTGTGTGTACATTCTTGGGTACCATGTTCGGTCGTAAGATTTGCGGCTTCAGTTTATCTGTATTTTTATAACCAACCAGTAATGGACTCTAATATCACTACATCATAAAAACACACAGGTATAAACACTCATCAGTCATTCGTATAAAATGCCACTCATACATTCCATTTGTTGCACTGAAACTTATTCATAAATATCAACAACGAACCTCTCAAGTCTAGCCTACTACATATTTACAACGATCATTTCATAAGACTATGAGAGATAATCCGGAGATGGTTCTGCCAGTGGTTCTGGCGTTGTAAAGAGGGGGTTTGGAAACTCCGGAGGGTGGGGAAGGGGGCCTGCGGCCTTAGGTCTTCTGCGGTAGGCCAGCAACCAGCAGGAAACAGCTACTGCGACTGCCACTAGTGCCAGCAACGCCGTAATGATTAGAGAGATTATGAAGCCCACCATCGAAACGCACACCTCTTCCCTTTGAACTTGTGGTGCTGCAAGAACATCATCAACGGCGTTAGTTTAATCACATTCGTAATCTCTGCAGACCAATAATCACACGCTTTTTACCTTCGGAAGGATCTGTCAAGCTCTCTTCTCGTCGTTCGAGAGCTAAGATTGGATTCGACTGGACAGTGACTTCTTCTCTAGTTTGTCCTGAGTAGTCGTCACCCTGCAGTGATGCAAGACTGACATCTTTGTCGTCGAAAACTTGACGCTTCTTCCTTCCAAAGGCATTCTGTCCACGGCAATTCACCTGAAAATATACAAGACACAAAATTGTTGAATTTCGTTCAAGAAGTTTAATAATAATTAATACGTCATAAATATATGCAAGTTACTCACAGGTTGGCACTTCCCGAAACAAACCCTCACATTACACTGGAACTTTATACTACTACTACTTGGGAATTTGAAAGCGTTGAAGTGAGCCAACAGAAGCTGATTATCAGGATCCACTTCCCATTCTCCGAATATAGAAGGATCAGTAGCACAACCGTTTTCGTCAGTTACAATGTATTCATTTTCTCCGTCACCGTCCATAGTTTTAGCTATGCAGTTTCGAGCAAAACCTCCATAGATTGATTCCGGTTGAACTTCAACTCTCAGCATGAGAGACTCTCCTATCTCTGCTGAACTGATTTCTCCACCAGACGTTGTGACAATTTTCATGACACACGTTGGAGGAGGACCAGTGTTGGCAATGGTTCCAGCTGTTGTTAACATGGACACGTTGAATCCAAGAGTTATAGTTTTCTCTCCCGTCATGTAAACGCATTTGATGTGGTACGCTTGAGCATTGTACGTCACCAGCTTAGGATGTTTCTGAATGACCAAAATGAACCCAGCTTCTCCCTGTAACACACAAACAGTTAGTAGGTTAATCTCTCGTTTCCTAACACTGCCACTGCCCAATGTGTTCTAGTTTTCTTATGCTCTGAACTCTACAACTTACATCCTTGTGTTCTAATCCGCAAGTTCCGAATTTAACTTTGAAATCCACTGGTCCGTCTTCGTATGGTATTGGTTTTCTGCAGTTGGAATCCTTCGAGTGTCCCTTTACGTACAGAAGTCCGTTGAATTCACTTCCGTTGGAGCTAAGACCTTGCATCATGATGTCCACTTGAACACCGTCCGACAGACAGTTCACTGTCATGTGTGGAGTTGGGAAGTCGGTTCTGGCTCTTTCAGTATCTTCAATGCCAAATACATTGTTTAGTTAGAGATATGTCCATTGCTGAAGGAAAACATAATGACCATGGACACATACCTACGCATCCGTTACGAGGATCATTTTGATGAGCAACGTATCCTTCTTTGCAGGTACATAACGCTGCATGATTGATAGGCGTGCAGTGGGTATTGAGACCACAGGCATCAGGACATGGATTTCTACAAGTTCTGTCAGCAGGAGCGCAGAATTTGTCATTTGGACAATCGTCATCCTTCTCGCATCCTGGCGTTGTGACTCCAATTGGTGGATTAGGCACACAGTATCCGTTACGCAAGACGTAACCCTTATCCTCAGGACACTCGCATTTTCCATCAATCAAAATCATTCCTCTATCGGTTGCGCAAATGCATCTTCCATTTTCATTGATCTTGTAACCTGTCACAAATTAATTATGATTGTTTTGCGTGTTAAAGAGTGATCCGTGTATAAGAGTAGAATTAAATAATAAATGCACCAACCTCTCTCAACATCACACAAAACACAGTTGTCATCAGCATCCATGGCATAACCTGGTGGACATACGCATTCACCTTGAGGATTAAGAACATATCCCTTGGACGAGTCACAAGCAGGAGCTAGAAATTATACATTTCAGAAATAAATTACTATCTTCTATCTCTTCATCATATTCTACGAGGCGGCTTAAGGTTGGTTAATAAATTCCAAGATAACTCTTAGTTTAGCCTAAAGGTTAGCATAACGAGCCAGTGTGGTTAGTCGACTGTGTTTGATGCTACTGTAAGGTTTCTTACGTAATGAACACTCGACAGCAGCGTTTCCTCTATAACCTGGGAGGCATTCGCATATCATTGTTCTAACCGGTAAAGTGTCAAGAACGCGACATTTTGCGTTAATGCCGCAAGGTTTTCCTTCTTCACATGGATTTTTACATTCGGAGTTAATGCAAGCCTGCTGGGATGGACACTCGCTATCGGACAGACATCCGATAATTGCTAATGAAAAATACATCAAGACAGAATTGAAGACTTTTTCTTTAGAGACAGAATAATGAAGGAAAAGAGACAGAACAGGGAAGAAGGTAAGAGGATGTACCGATCTTGCAACCAGTTCCTTTGGTTCCGATGTAGCCCGGAGGGCAACTGCAATCCGCCACATGAGAGTGAACTCTGCACTCCGACGGTGAAATGCAAGGATCGTTAACGGTGCACGGACTTGTACAACGGCCGTTGATGCAAGCCTTGTCACTTGGACATTCAGAATGTGTTTCACAACCGATTGTGATACAAGACACAAATGGATCTCCTCGGGCTCCTACAGGACATCTGCAGATTGCTTGATGTGCGATACCGGTACATTCAGCTCCTGTAACAAATATTGAATATAGTTGCTTAATGCATTCATTTTTGATTTTCATAATTAATTGTGTAAGGAGAAACCACGTACCAACTCCACAAGGTGGTCTTGGTGAAGGGGCACAGACAGGTTCGCAATTAGTGTTGATACAAGCATGAGTTGTTGGACAATCTGAATTAGCTCTGCAGCCAACTGGATGACAACCATAATCGGGATTTCCATCGTATCCCTCAATGCAGGTGCAGATTGGTTTGTGATTGTAGATTCTGCAGTTCGCTCCTGGACCACATTGGCAAGGATTTCGACACAGTCCATTGATACATGCTTGTTCAGTTCCACACTCTGAATCTGAAGTACATCCGATGGACACAACGGATTTTACAGGTCTGCAAGTAGCATCGTTGCCACCCACATATCCATCAGGACACTTGCAAATCATTGTTCGAAGAGGAGCTGAGTCAATCACAATGCATTCAGATGGAGCTTGGCACGGCTTGATAACTCTGCATGGATTTTGACAAGTATCCTCGATGCAAGCCAATTGAGATGGACAGTCTGAATCCAACTACACAAAATTTTAAATTTTCTAATAAAACCGTAAAATCACTAATGACATGAAGCTGAATAAATGGCTTATATCTTACAATGCACTCTGGTTTTGGTTCTGCATCACATGCAAAGTAAGGATTTCCGATAAAACCAGGTAAGCAGCGACATGAAGCTTGGTGATTTTCATTTCTGCATTCTGAATTGACCGGTGCACATGGATTCCGATTTTGACATGGTCTCTGACATTCTGTATTAATACACGCTTTGTCTGAGGGACATTCGTCGTCACTGCGGCATCCAATGACGTAGCAAGCTCGGAATGGATCACCTCTGAATCCTGGTCGACATACACACTGAGCTCGGTGGTTGATAGCCTACAAAACCAGGTTAGGAGTTGAAATAGTTTGCATTAAACAATTTCCTTTGCATTCTTTTATTTATAAATTATCACTTATCACCAACCGTGCAATCAGCATTTGCTCCACAAGTTTGATCAAGCAAGCAAGGGTTGACACATTCTCCTTGATAGCAAGCCTTATTGCTATCACATTCAGAATCTGATCTACACCCGACTGCAGAAACAACAAACGCATTTCAGTGAACGTACTTGAAAAAAATAGTATGCATTATATTCTAAGTCTGATAACATACCTGCATAACAAGCAATATTGGGATTTCCTTCGTGACCTTCGTTACATTTACAAATTGCCCGATGATTTTGCACGAAGCATTGAGCGTTAGTTCCACAGTTACACGGGTCTCTACAAACTCCGTTGTAGCATGCTTCTGTCTGAGGACATTCACTGTCAGATACACAGCCTGGAGGTGGTAATGGCACAGGAGTTGGTCTGCACTGTCCAAGTTCATTCGGTACGTAATTATCCGGACAGATGCACATCATCGTTCTTACAGGAACGGAATTGATCACTTTGCAAATGGCAGACGAATCACAAGGAGCAATAGCTGTGCAAGGATTGACGCATTCGCTATTGATGCATGCCAAGTCATTAGGACAGTCGTAATCTTGAACGCATTGCGGTGGAGGTGGAGCAACTTCAACTCTTTCACAGAACGACAATGGATTTCCTCTTGGTAAACTCTCAGGACATTGACAAACTGCAGCGTGATTCATCGGTAAACAAATGGCGTTGGACGCACATCTGTTGTCGTACAAGCATGGATTCACACACTTCTTGCTCATGCAGACCTTGCTCAACGGACAATCATCGTGAGTTCTACATCCAACTGGTTCGCAACGAACAAATGGATCTCCTTCAAGTCCATTTGGACATTCACAATTGGCCCTATGACTTCGTGATCTGCATTCTGCTGTTATAGCACATGGATTATTGTTTCTGCAAGCGTCCACGCACTGCCGATTTCTGCACACTTGGCTATCCGAGCATTCGTTGTCACTTGAACATCCCACTACATTTCGAGGGATAAAAGTAAAATGAAATGAAACAAATCAAGATAGAAATAAGGCTGAGAGTGACCACAGTTGTTGGGTTAAGGTTAAGAATGCATTGCATGTGGTTAAATGCAATGATACAAGTGAGTTAGTTAGAAAGACGAAGGGAAAGATTAGTTTTAAGTTTAGTAGAGTTAACAGAGAAGTCGTCGATTGACATGGAACAGACAGTTTATAGAGAAGTTTCAGAAGCTTACATTGGAAACATCCATTGTTAGGATTTCCAGAGTAGCCCACTGGGCAGGTACAGACTGCGAAATGATTTACAACACGACACACTGCCTGAGGTCCACACTGGCATGGATTGACACACGCTCTATTGATACACGCTTCATCTGAAGGACATTCAGAATTCGACGAGCATCCAACCACTGGTTCTGGAGCTAAAATGTTTTACATTTCAACTTTAGCGTTATGCATAACCTTAGATGTGGCTAGACAAATCAATTCCTTCTACAAGACATGTTGGGCATGACACAGTTCATAATACACTGTCTTTAAATGCTTAGGGCTGATGAAGTGAATATCATACCTGGAGATCTGCATTCAACTCTTGGATCTCCGCTAAGGCCTTGTGGACATCTGCACATTGGTGCATGATTTTCAACATGACAAAGAGCAGAAGGAGCACATCGTGTGGTAGTGCATGGATTGACACAAGCTCTGTTGATGCAAGCTTGGTCAGACGCACATTCGTAGTCACTGGAACATCCGACTTGAATTGGAACTTGGATCCCTGAAACACATGAGTTAGCTGTCAGCTGAGCAGACTCCAATGGAAGGAGACACCATTTGCAAGTGTATAAGCTAAGAAGACACTTACGGGTACATTGAATTCTTGGATTTCCTTCGTAGCCATCTGGACAACTGCAAAGACCTTGGTGATTTACAGATCGACAGTAAGCCTAGAAATCAGATAAGTGTAAGCTTCCAAAATAATTCAATAACGAATAATACAGCAAGATTTCAAAATCGTTACATTTTGTCCACATGACTCGAGCAAACAGGCGTCGATACAAGAACCTCGCTGGCATTTCTCCGACAACGCGCATTCCGAATCAGATTTACACCCCTCAGGTTCGCTCACAGCTAAAACAAATTCAATTAACTCAATAGTAACGCTTTCGATGTGAGCCTGGAAGTAAGCTTGCATGATTTAAAACGCACCAATTCTGACGCAAGCCCCATTGATGAAAGTTGTATCGCTTGGACACTGGCACACAATTGATCTAAACGGCAGAGTGTTGAGAACTCGGCACTCTTGAGAAGGACTACAAGGAGAACTGACGGCGCAAGGGTTCACGCAATTTCCATTCACGCAAGTCAACGAACTACGGCAGTTGGCGTCTTCTTCACATTCCCTTTCCACTGTTGGTGTTGGTCTGACGTCTGCAATGTACAATATTGGGTTTAACCACACCGTATTAAAATTACAGTCACGATTGACTTACCATCCACGCATCTCACGTAAGGATCACCCTTTGTTCCACTTGGACAAGTGCAAATAGGTTGGTGATTGCGTCCCTCACAGAAAGCTCTTTGAGCACAAGTTGACGGTGCACAAACTTGCCTACAAACTCTGTTGATAGGATCGCATGTCTCGTCCTGGTTACAATCATTGTCAGACTGACATCCCACTGAGACGCAGGAGACCTGAGGATTTCCTTGGGTTCCAACAGGACAGTAACACTGTCCCCTGTGAGCCACAGCTCGACATCTGGCAGTGATCGGGCAAACAGTTCCTCCGTGTGTACAAGGATCCACGCATTTCTCTGACAAGCATTGACGATCCGTAGGACAATCATTGTCTTGAGTACATTCCGCTGCAACATGCATTCACCATGTCATCCGTAGAAAATCATATTTTGAACCGTTTTAAATCATTATCTGTCCACTCACGTTTGTAGCAACGGATCTCTGGATTTCCAGCCCATCCTTGAGGACAAACACAGAGTGGTCTGTGGTAACTGGCTCTACAAATTGCATCAGAAGCGCAAGGGTTTTGCACAGCACATGGGTTCTGACAGACTTGAGAGATACAGGCCTTGTCATTTGGACAGTCGTTATCCACAGTACATTCGGCCTTTTGGATAGGAGCAGCTGTAAATGTAAAATCATCGTTTAGTATCATAACCATCTATGTTTAGTGTGCAATAGAAGCCCCCACCACTTTAAGCATATGATTGCATATGTTTAAATGTAGGATTAAATGGTTGGAGTCGTTAAGGAAGCGTCACCTGCGTAACATTCTAGCCCAGTGTCCTGGCCGATGTTATTCGGACAACAGAACGGTTCGTGCTCGTACGGTTTGCAGATAGTCGCTCCAGGACATGAGTTAGAAACTAAGCAAGGGTTTTGACACTGACTGTCGAAGCATGCATTGATGTTACTGCAGTCGCCATCCGCAGCGCACTGTCTGCTTGGTCGAGGTGTAACTGTTAAGGGTTAGTATAGTTACTCATCCACTAGTTCATTCATGTAATTAAGTATTGTGCTAGCATGGAGTCCATATCAGAAGATTACTATTATTATCGTACGGTCAACTTAATCAATTCATCACTGATCAGTTCAAATTACTGTGAAAGCCATCGTGCATTAAATATGCTAGGTCATTAATGCTTAAATAATCATTAATCATGCTACGACTGAAGTTAGTTTACAGTTTAGAGTACATTAAGTGGAAGACTTACGAGGGTAGCAGTTTCGGTACGGATCTCCCAAGAGTCCTTCACTACACTTGCATTGAGCTTTATGCCTGACAGCCTCACACTCAGCATTTTGGGCACATGGATTTGCAATTCGGCAAGGATTGACACAGTTTCCATTTCGACAGGCTTGAGTATCTGGACACTCTGGATCTGACTGGCAGCCTGGAGCTGGGGTTGGAGCTGTTACGTAAAACACAAATATTAAATTGAGTCCATCTAAGAAATGTGTTTGTTATCCTATGCGTCTTATTTTATGAAGCAGTTATTTCACACTCTCATTCACACACACAATCATACACATTTGTCTTGAACCAAATGAAGTGGAACGATGTAAGGTGTTGTATCATTTTGAGTGTATCTGAACCTGTAAAATGTTAAATTAGCATTAAAAGGATTATTCATTGTATCAATTGCATGTTTCGTGTAATCCTGGACAGCTAGATCATTAAAAGTTATTATCATCTGTATTGTGCGACAATCATATGTGAAAGGAAATCTTTTTAATGAAATTAGTATTATAATTAAATGGATAAATTGGGGCGTGAAGCTGAGAAACTTACGTTGGCGACATTCTACTCTAGCATTTCCTACATGACCAGGTAGACACTGACATGTCATCAGTCTGTTCGGAAGAGTATCATAGACCTGTAACAACAGAAACAAATATTGTCACTGATTTACTTGATAAGCTTAAATGCGTGTTCAGCTCAATGAAAAACGCTAATATCTCCTTACCGTGCACTCCGCGTTGATTCCACAAGGTTTGCCTTCTAGACAAGGGTTTCGACAATGATGATTGATGCACGCTTGCTTGCTAGGACAATCACCGTCAGTTTCACACTCGTATCGTATTTCCTGTTTCACTTCAACTGCAAAGCAGGGGTTTCAGAGATCAAGGAACAGTTTCAAAAACGCGATATGAGTCGACATTAAATCAAAACTTACTCTTGGTGCATCGAACTGTAGGGTTTCCTGTATAACCTGGAAGACATTTACATGAAGGCTGATGGTTGAAAACATTACATTGGGAATTTTCAGCTCGGCAGTCGCACGGATCAACACATTTCTCATTTCGGCAGGCCAAATGATTTGGACATTCATAGTCAGTCACACACTGAGGACGTTCGCATTGGACCCGTGGATTTCCATAGAACCGTTCTGGACACACGCACTGGGCTCTGTGAGCTGCTGCTCGACATTCAGCATTTACTCCGCATCGATCATACAAGCAAGGATTTTGACAGTCTCGATTGATGCAAGCCTCAGTATACGGACATTCATTGTCAGACTGACAGCCAACTTTATTAAAAACAACATAATTGAATTAAATTCGTGATTAATCAAACATAAATTACTGAAGTAAAAATTAGGACTTACGGAGAACACAGTTACTGTGTGGATCTCCAGTGTAGCCAGACGGACAACTACAAATCGCTCTGTGGTTTGATGTTCTGCATTCAGCGTTCCTTGCACAGGGTTGTTGAAGACATGGGTCTCTGCATACATTGTTGTAGCATGACTTGTCTAATGGACAGTCACTGTCTTGCTCACACTCTGGTTTGGGTATCACAGCTCGTACTTCGCATCTTATTCTTGGATTTCCAGTCATACCAGGAGGACAATGACATTGTGGTTGGTGATTAATTGTCTGACATTGAGCGTTTAAACCACAAGTTCCAGGACAAGGATCAATACATTTCTGAGACACGCAGGCAAGATGGTACGGACATTCAGAATTGGTCTGCAAAAAGAAACTGAGCTTTAAAACAGGTTCGAGATGAAAGAACTGCAGAAAATATCAGTGCACAAGATATTGATACGTACCACACACTCAGGTCGACATTCAACATATGGGGATCCGAAACGCAAGTGTGCAGGACACGAGCACACAGCATGACGAGAGCCAGGTCTAGAAGTACACCTTGCGCCGATTCCACAAGGAGATGGATTGCAAGGATCCAAAATCGGCTCTGGAACTGGTGGTGGTAGTTTTTCTAAGAAATAGGATGTTGAAATTTATTTTATTGAACGCCAACAAAGGTGGAATCGTCTGTAGTGAAACGAAGAACCCTTACTTGGAATTTCTCTACATTGAGCATATGGATCTCCTGTCAGTTCAGGTGGACATCTGCACATTGCAGCGTGATTCCGTACTTCGCAAATAGCCTACAAATGTTCTTAAATTAGAGAAACCGTCTCAGGGAAGTTAGTTGGAGCCAATAATAATTAAATTACATTAAATCCGCAAAGACCAGAGCTGCAAGGATTGACACATTTGTTTCGTACACATGCTTTCGTTTGGGCACAGTCTGGATCAACCTGTAAGACAATTACTTTCAATAAACAACAGCTCTTATTTACATACTAACATTTTCAATTGCAACTTACGACACATTCTGGTCTGCAATTGATGTAAGGATTGCCGAAATATTCAGTTCTACATTTGCATACAGTCTTTCCATTCTCAACTCGTCGAATTGCATTTGAACCGCAGACAACCTCAGGTTCTTTGGGAGCTGGAACTAAACCAAGATAATAATTTATATAATACGCGTGTGAATTCAGGAATTTCAATGCACACCAAAATCAAATTAGTACTTACTTTCGATGCGACTGCAATATGTTAATGGATTTCCAGTGTAACCTGGATCGCAGTTGCATTCTGCTCTATGATACACTGCTTTGCAATTGGCATTTGTTCCACAAGCATCTGGACAGGGATCCTCACATCGAATAGTCTTGAAGCAATACTTGTCATTCGGACAGTCACTATCCACCTGTGATCCAGAATACAAATTTTCGTTTCATGAAACATGACGAATTTATCATTGAAGTGCCAACAATTCTTACCAAACAGACAGGTCTGCATCTGACGTATGGATCTCCTACGTAATTTGGAGGACAGGAGCAAGACGCTTTATCACCGTATTCAGTACACAAAGCGTTTTGACCACATGGACTAGGTGAGCAAGGCATGATCTTTTCTTTCACTGCAAAGAGACACAATTCATGACTTTCTACTACGAAACCACGTTAGTTGAATAATTAACATGATTCAAAACAACTTACCAACGACATGCACTCGACAGTACGAGAATCCGTCTCCTTCGTAGCCTATGGTATAATTATTACGGTTATTGCACCAGTTTCTACAAGACCTCTGAACTAAATTGATAAGTAATCTTAAATTACCTGGAGGGCAAGAGCAAGTGGGTGAGTGATTGAGGACGGTGCAGATAGCAGTTGATGAGCAACTTCCAGGACAAGGATCTACGCATTTGTTCCTTACACAAGCGTGTACATTAGAACAGTCAGAGTTTGTAAGACATTCTGGCCTACAGAACGGTGGATTTCCAATGTAGGTTGGAAGACAAGTGCAGATGGCTTGGTCATTTGATCTACGACACTGAGCATTAGGGCCACAAGGGTCTGGGTTGCATGGATCGCGCACAGCTTCTGGAGGAGGTGGTGTGACTACTCGTTGGATGCGACACATAACGAAAGGATCCCCAACATATCCTTGCTGACAAACGCAGATTGGACTGTGTTGCACAACTTTACAGTTGGCGTTGACTCCACATGATCCTGCAGAAAATATTTGGAGTGTGAGTTACAGTTGTTCCATCATGTGGGACACTTTTAGAATATTTATTCGTACCTGGACAAGGGTCAACACATTTTTCGTTCCGGCAAGCCAAGTGAAGTGGACATTCTGAAGATTGGACACATTCCGGTCGACAGTTAGGTGGGGAACCAACATAGCCAGCGAGGCATGAGCATATAGCTTGGCCGTTGTACTCTCTGCAGGTTGCGTATGGTCCGCATGGAGAAGGTTGGCACGGGTCTCTTCTGAGTGGCGGTGCTGTGGGTGGAGGAGGAATGGGACGGCACGCCACGAAGGGGTCTCCTGTGTATCCCTCGATACCTGCAAACAAGTTATTATTCCGATTATTGAAAATATGCCCAATTTAAAAAAATAAAGTCATTTAAGGACACTTACAATTGCAAACGGCGAAATGCCGCTCAACAGAACATCTGGCATTGGTTCCACAAGTTCCTACAAGATATGACAATGAAGGTTTTCCACAGGTGGACTAAACATATTCAGGTATTTATTAAATATACTTACCCGGGCAAGGGTCCTTGCACTTGAATCCAACACAAGCCTTAGTACTTATACAGTCAGAGTTTTGAACGCATTCAGGTCTGCAAGCCACATACGGATCGCCAAAGTATTCAGGATCACATTGACAATATCCGTTGTCTCCTTGTCGCTTGCAATGAGCGTTTGAGCCACACTGAGGACAAGGATCCTTTGGAGCAACTTCCCTCACAGGAATTCGTGAACAACTTCGGAACGGATCTCCTTCGTAACCTTCCAAGCAGAAACAAATGGGATTGTGGTTGACAACCTACGATAGAAGAAACAACCAGTTAGGTAATGTCTTAGTTATTTATGAGCAATTCTTCCTGAATATCTGTCACTCCTTACTCTGCACATGGCGTTAAAGCCGCAGGCTCCTGGACATGGATCAGCGCATTTATTGTTGATACAGGCGTGAATACTGGAGCATTCTTCATTGTGTGTGCACTCGTAGCGACATTGAGGAGGTTGTCCGATGAATCCTGGTCTGCACGTGCACGTTGGGTTCGGACCACTTGGTCGACAGTCTGAGTTGGGTCCACATGGACTGGGTATACACGGATTTGGCGTCACCTTCTCAACTTGAGGAATCACCTTGATTGGTTCTAAAATTATGAATTAAACCATTAGGACAGTTTAAGTAAATAAATTAATAAGACAGTCTTACCAGGAATCCTTGTACATCTGTAGAATGGATCTCCAGTAAATCCTGGAGGACAAGAGCACACAGCACTATGACTAATAGCTCTGCAATCTGCGCCTTCACCACAAGCTGGGCATGGATTCACACACTTCTGATTCCTGCAAGCCTTGTCTAATGGACAGTCACTGGAAACCTGTAACGTTATTTTTACATATTATATTACTACTGCTGCTCAAATTTACAGTGAACTGTGTGGAAATGCCCGTAATCAACTAAGTTCACCCACCAAGCACTCTGGTCGACAGTATGGAGGGTTTCCAATGTATGTCGGCAAACAGAAACATACAGCTTGTCCATTTCTATTGGTACAAGTTGAATAGGGTCCGCAAGGATTTGGAACACATGGATCTCGAGGTGGTGCTTCCTTCACAGGCTCGGATGGAGTAGGTGGAATTGATCTGCATCCAGTGAATGGGTCTCCAGTATAGCCAGGGTTGCATGAGCACGATGGTGAGTGATTAACAACTCGGCAAATTGCATTCCAAGCACAAGTTCCAGGACATGGATCAACACACTTTTGACTTCTGCAAGCTTTGTTGGACGGGCACTCGCTATTAGTAATGCACTCCGGTTTGCATCCCACGTACGGATCACCGAAATATTCTGGAATGCAAGTGCAGGAGCCGACTCCGTTGTTATTCCTACAAACAGCGTTCGACCCACATGGAGTTGGGTTGCAAGGATCGCGCGGTGTCTCGACTCCTGAAGGGTCAAAGTAAAATGTGAAGATGAAGCCCTCATTATGTGCAATAAGAAGATAACACCATTCGTTTCTTACTCTTGGGTTGTTCGTAGCAGAATGTGTATGGATCGCCTATGTATCCTGGTAGACAACTACAAGTAGGCACATGGTTTTGAGTTCGACATTCTGCCAAGTGACCGCAGGAGCCTGGACAAGGATCCACGCACTTGTAGTTGACGCAGGACAAGTGTTTAGGACAATCGGATGAATGTGTGCATTCAGGCTGCAAAAGAGGAATCTAATAAGCAAACATTCACCATATTATAACTTGATTTTGTTAAATTCTATTTACTCTGCAGTTTGGTGGGGGTCCAATAAAAGTTGGTTTGCACTGGCACTGAGCGTGTCCCTGAACCTGAGTGCAGATGCTGTTAGGTCCGCAAGGAGAAGGTACGCAAGGGTCTCTTTCTTCGATTCTTTCTGGTGGAGGAGGAGGAATTTCTTGACAGCCTGAGAACGGATTTCCAGTGAAGCCAGCTTTGCAGGAGCAAATTGGCGAATGATTGATAACTTTGCAGACAGCGTTCCACGCGCAAGTTCCAGGACAAGGATCTTCACACCGTTGATTTCTACAGGCTTTGTCCAAGGGGCAATCTGAGTTCACCTGTGCATAAAACATCTCTATTTGTAGCCGCAGCAGCTTAATCTGTCAATAAGTATTATGTTTTGTAGAATCTACACTTACCACACACTCAGGCCGACAGTTTGGTGGAGAACCGAAATAATCCGGCAAGCAAGAGCAGATTGCTTGTTCATTGACAGTCCTACAGACTGAGTTTGGTCCACATGGATTAGGTTGGCAAGGATCACGTCTAACAGGTGGGGAAGTGGGAGCAGGAGGAGGTGGAGGAGGTAGTCGGCATTCCACAAATGGATTACCGATGTAGTTTTGGATGCACGAGCAGCTTGGAATATGATTGATAACTTCACATTGAGCGTTACGACCACAAACTCCAGGACAAGGATCGATACACTTGTGTTGGACACAAGCCCTGTTTCTGGGGCAATCTGAGTTAACCTATAAATAACATGCAAGTTAGCATTAAGCAACTTCCATTAAATATTCACTTGTGAAAAGTTAGTTCACTTACGGAGCACTCTGGATTGCAAGCGACATATGGATCTCCTTGGTATTCCGGAAGACAAGTGCAAGATCCCACGCCATTGCGAACATTGCACACTGCGTTTCGTCCACAAGGGCTCGGGTTGCATGGATCCCGAACTTCTTCAACTTGCTTTCTCACTGGAAGTACAGAATGTCTATTAGCTCCACATTCTCGAGCAAGAATTTCTTTCAAGATGCAATGTTTTACCTGGACTACAATACGATAAAGCGTTTCCTTCATAACCTGAGATACACTGACAAACTGGAGAGTGGTTGATAGCCTACAATAATGAGTGTTGGAATTTCAGTTACCAGTACTTAAATGACTTAGAATGTTGGAATTAAAACAAATGATATTATACTTACTTGACAAATGGCATTGATTCCACAGGCACCTGATCAAAAATAATAAATAAATTAGCAATTGACCTGAAGCCACGGAGTTATTTAACATGTTGTATTCTTACCAGGACAAGGATCGACACATTTCAAGTTCCTACAAGCCAAGTGGTTAGGACAGTCTTGATTCACCACACATTCAGCTCGACAATTTGGTGGGGATCCAAGGTACTCAGGGTAGCAGGAGCACTGAGCACGATCGCCGATTCTATCACAACGAGCATTTGGTCCACAAGGAGGCGGGTTGCATGGATCGACGTAATCCTTTTGAATTGGTTCGGGAATCCTCTCAACTACACCAGATTATAATTCTATTTAGTAAACAAATCGATTTTCAACTCCAAGAAAGCAGTCTTACTTGGATAACATCTCACGAAAGGATCTCCTTGATGCTCAGGTGGACAACTGCAAATGGGTGAATGGTTTCGAACTCGACAGTTGGCATTGGACGCGCAAGGGTTTGGTGCACAAGGATTCGTGCATTTCAAATTAACACAAGCCTTATCATCTGCACACTCGGAACTGACAGTGCATTCAGGTCGGCAATTTGGTGGTGACCCACTGTATCCTTGCAGGCATGAGCAAATAGCTTGTCCATTAACATTCCTACATTGGCTGAAAGGCCCACATGGATTTGGAATACAAGGATCAGAAGGCTCCTTGACTTCCTTGATCTTCTCAGGTATAGGATAACAAGCACTGAACGGATTTCCTTCATATCCTTCGATACACGTGCAAATTGGAATATGCTGCACAACACTGCATCGCGCTGAGAGCCCACACACTCCTAAGTAACACATGAAAATGGTAAAAAATCTTGGTCTTCTATATCATAATGCTTTGTTATTTGTCGGAATCTCGGAAGACTAGACTCACCTGGACAAGGATCTATGCACTTCATATTCTTGCAAGCTTTGTTACTTGGACAGTCGGAGTTTTGAAGACATTCCGGTCTGCAGGAGACGTATGGGTCTCCAAAATACCCCTCAATACACACACAAGAACCGATATCATTGTGAGCCTTGCAATAAGCTCCAGTTCCACAAGGACTAGGATTGCATGGATCTCGGTGTTCTTGTCGAATAGGCTCAGGTGGAATTGGGTAGCATCTGGAGAACGGGTCCCCAGTGGTTCCAGCAGGACAAGAACAAACAGCAGCATGATTGACTGCTTGGCAGGTTGCCTCAGGAGCACAAACACTGGAGGCACATGGATCCTTGCACTTCATCTGAATACATGCCTTGTCTCTCGCACAATCGTCGTTGATCTAAAAGCACACAATTTCATGAGTTATCCAGGAAGTAGATCTTACTTTAAATAAAACACCTCTTTACTTACAGTACACTCTGGTCGACAGTTAGGTGGACTTCCGATGTAGTTCTCATAGCAGTAACACTGAGCAACATCACCAACTGGACGACAGTAAGCGTTCTGGCCACAAGGTCCGTTGTTAAGACAAGGGTCGATACGTTGAGGAACCTTGGCCTCGGGTGGTGGTGGAGGAATTCGAGTGCAATATTGGAATGGATTTCCTTGATATCCATCAGGACAGTAGCAAATGGGACTATGGTTATGGACTTTGCACAGCGCGTTGCTTCCACACACTCCAGGACAAGGATCAACACACTTCTGCTGCTGACAAGCCTTATCCGGAGCACATTCCGATGACACCACACATTCTGGTCGACAAGATGGTGGAGAGCCTTGATAACCTGGAAGACAACTGCAGATCGCTTGCTCATTCAATTCTCTACATTGACTGTTAGGCCCGCATGGAGATGGTTGACATGGATTTCGTTGGATCTTGATTGCTGTTAACAAATCAAGTCAAAATGTCAGATTGCTTTTCTTTGTTGTATGTATTAACAAATGAGAACTTACGTTGTGGCTTCTCTTCTAGCCTGCACATGTAGAACGGATCTCCAACGTAACCAGGAAGACAAGTACACGTAGGAACGTGGTTAATAGTATCACATTGAGCATTAATTCCACAAACACCTGTGTATAATTTAAACATAGTGTGAGTGACATCAAGCCAATCATTTATGTTGTGACTTCCAAATGATAATTACCAGGACAAGGGTCAACGCATTTCTGGTTCTTGCAAGCTTTGTTCTTAGCACATTCAGAGCTAACAACACATTCTGGTCGACATTCAGTGTAAGGATCTCCGAAGTACCCTTCGATACAAGCGCAAGATCCAGCACCATTGCGGTTAGTGCATCGCGCACCTGTTCCACACGGACTAGGATTGCAGGGATCAATTCTCTCAGGAGGAGCGGCTGTATAATTAAAACACTTATTAATTGTCATTTTTCAAAAAGTTTTTCCCAAAGAGTGTAGCAAGTAAACTCACTTTTGACTGGCTCTGGGTAGCATTGCGAGAAAGGATCCCCAACGTAACCCGTAATGCATGAGCAAGAAGGTACATGATTGACGACCTGACAAACGGCGTTCAAACCGCAGCTACCAGGACAAGGATCTTGACACTTCAGACTAATGCAAGCTAAATGACTAGCACATTCTGATGACTGAGTACACTCTGGTCGACAATTTGGAGGCGACCCAATGTAATTCCTAAGGCAAGAACAGCTGGCTCTGTCTCCAATCGCTTGGCACTCCGCATAAGGTCCACATGGGCTAGGGACACACGGATCTCTCCTCTGTTCGACGATGACTAGTAAATAGAAGACAATGTTAGTGCATATTTAAAGAAAGAGTTTCCAGGGAGATTCAATGTAAGTATTTTACCTGGTGTGGGAGGAGGAGGAGCCACGAAACAATTACTGAACGGATCTCCAGTGTAGCCTGCAAGCAATCAAAGTTAAGACATACGTCACATGAACAAAATATCAAGATAACAATATTATTGATTTGTACCTGAAGGACAACTGCACAGAGGACTGTGATTCACGACCTTACAAACGGCACCTCTTCCGCAACTTCCTGGACATGGGTCAATACATTTCTGATTGCTGCAGGCTTTGTCAAGTGGGCATTCTGATGACACAATACATTCTGGTCTGCAATTTGGAGGCGATCCAATGTATCCAGCTTGACAGGAGCAAGACGCCTGCCCATTTCTATTGACACAAACGCTGTACGGCCCACAGGGACTAGGATAGCATGGATCTTGGGGAGTGGGTTGTCGCACAGGTTCCGGAGGAATAGGATTACACCGGATAAACGCATTTCCTTGATAGCCTTCTGGACACGTGCAAATTGGAACATGGTTGCTGACCTCACAACGAGCATTGATTCCACATGTTCCTGGACAAGGATCTTTACACTTGAATGATACACAAGCTTTCGAGCGATCACAGTCGTCGTTCTTCTCACACTCTACTTTGCATTCCCTGTAGGGATCTCCGAAGTAGCCTGTCCTACATGAACATGATCCAGCACCATTCCTTACTTGACAAACAGCATTGATTCCACAGGGAGATGGTTCACATGGTTGTGGAGGAGCTTCGATCTTCGGAACAGGAGTGGTTTGGGGTATAGGATAGCAGTTAATTTCGGGTGTTCCCGTGTATCCCGGCAAGCAAGTGCATCTTGGAACGTGATTTGATACTCTGCACTCTGAGTACGGAGCTCTGCATTGTCCACAAGGGTTTCCACACTTTCTTTCAATACAAGCTTGGTCCCACGGGCAGTCTTCGTTTACCACGCATTCTGGTCTGCAATTTGGAGGTCTTCCGATGTAACCAACGAGACAGGAACATGCGGCACTAGATCCGATGACCCTGCACTCTGCATTTCTTCCACAAGGAGAGGGTTGACAAGGATCTACAGGGGCTTCTTGTACTACACGCTGAAGATGACATCCCGCGAACGGATCTCCCACGTATCCATCATTGCATACACAAATTGGACTGTGATTGATCACCTTGCAGTTCGTGTTGCTCTGACCACAAGCTCCTGGACAAGGATCTATGCACCGATTGTTTTGGCAGGCTTTGTTAAGCGGACAGTCGCTGTTGATAGAACACTCAGGTCTACAGTTTGGAGGAGTGCCAATGTAGTTTGGTAAGCACGTGCAGACTGCAACTCCATTTCTGCTGTCACATTTACTGTACGGTCCACAGGGTGAAGGGTGGCAAGGATCTCTTGGAGTCTCAATCTTCTGGGGCTTTTCGGGAATTGGGAAACAGGCCGAGAAAGGTTCTCCTGTATAACTTGGGAAGCAAGTGCAAGATGGAATGTGATTCACCACCTGACATTCTGCATTGACACCACAAACGCCAGGACAAGGATCTTTGCACTTATGACTGATGCAAGCCTTATCTCGTGGGCAGTCGTTGTTGTTTACACACTCAGGTCTGCACCCTGCATACGGATCTCCAAAGTACTCTGGAATGCATTTGCAGGCACCAACTCCATTTCGGTTAGAGCACTCAGCGTTGTTTCCACATGGAGAAGGATTGCATGGGTCGTAAACCTCTTTTGTTGGAGGAGGACTTGTGGGGATCACTCTCAGTTTGCATTCGTAGAATGGATTGCCTTCGTAACCCGGGAGACAGTAGCATTGAGGATTATGGTTGGTAGTTCTGCATTCCGCGTTGACTCCACAGGAACCTTCGCATGGGTCACGACACTTATTTTGAATACAAGCTTGGTCCGTTCTGCAGTCTTGGTTGATAGTGCACTGAGGTCGGCAGTTGGGAGGGGAGCCGATGTATCCAGTCTGGCAAGAACAAGCAGCCAATCCGTTGATCTCTCGGCACTCGGCAAATGGTCCACAGGGATTTGGAACACAAGGATTTCGTGGTTCTGGTGGAGGTTCGATCTTCTCTACTTTGTAGCATCGGTAGAACGGATCTCCGGTGTATTGCGGAGGACATGAGCAGATGGGAGAGTGGTTGATAACTTGGCAGTTCGTTCCTGGACCACATGGCTCTGGGCAAGGATTAACACATTTCTGGTTAACACAAGCTTTGTCGAGTGGGCATTCAGAGGAAACAACACATTCCGGTCGACAAGAAGGAGGGGATCCGATGTAGCCAGGTAGACAAGTGCAGATCGCTTGCTCGTTCACATTCCTGCAAGTGGAGAAAGGTCCACAAGGAGAAGGCTGACAAGGATCCCGAGATTTCACAGGTTCTGGTGGTGGGGGAGGAATCAATCTGCATCCACTGAACGCTTCTCCGGTGTATCCAGGCAAGCACGTACAAGTTGGTACGTGATTTACAGCTTCACAAATACTGTTGATTCCACAAACACCAGGGCATGGGTCTACGCACTTGTTCCTTATGCAGGCCTTGTTGGAGGAACACTCGCTGTTGGTTGTGCACTCAGGTCTGCATCCGACATACGGATCTCCGAAGTACTCCTCTATACAAGTACAGGCGCCAGCTCCGTTCCTCTCCTGGCAACGAGCGTTGGAGCCGCATGGAGATGGTGAACATGGATTAATGACTTCAGTTGGAGGCCGGGTCGGTTCCACTCTGATCTCGTAGCATCCGGAGAACGGATCTCCAGTGAATCCTGGGTTGCAGAAACATTGTGCAAAGTGGTTGGTAACTCTGCAGTTGCTGTTGTATCCACACGATCCTGGGCAAGGATCTTGACACTTCTGCTGCATACACGCCTTATCATTTGGACACTCCTCGTTGATGGTACATTCTGGTCTGCAGTTGGGTGGAGATCCAACATAACCTTTGAGACATGAACAGGCAGCAAGTCCGTTAATTTCTTTACACTCAGCAAACTGTCCACAGGGAGATGGAACACATGGGTTTTGTGGCTCTCGAGGAGGTTCGATCTTTTCCACTTTGTAGCACCGATAGAACGGATCTCCAGTATAGTGAGGAGGACACGAACAGATTGGAGAATGGTTCCGAACCTGGCAGGTTGCTCCAGGAGCACATCGTCCTAAAATAAAATCTTAAATTGAGTAAAAGATTGCAAATGTCTAGTGCGTAGTGAAAGTTTGCGTTAAATCCATACCTGGACATGGATCAACGCATCTGTAGTTAACACACGCTTTGTCCAAGGCACATTCCGAGCTTATCTGCAAAATAATTTCAAAATTTCATTATATATTTCCATAAATCTTAGTACTTATCCTTCTAATAAGCTTGAGCTGAGCACGTACGGTACACTCTCTGGTGCAGGAAGGAGGACTGCCGAAGAATTCAGGAAGGCACGAACACACAGCAACGCCATTCAACACTTTGCATTGACTGTTGGGTCCACATGGATTTGGTTGGCAAGGATCTCTTTCGACGATCTTCTGAGGAGGAGGTGCCGGAATGCTGTAACATCCTCTGAAAGGATCTCCAGTGTATCCAGCTTCACAAGAACACGATGGGATGTGATGCCTAACGTCACAAATAGCGTTCTGTCCGCACACACCTACAAGTGAAGTGAAATAAAAACAATAAGCTGGGCAAAAATACAACTCCTCTGAGCAATTGAGAGATGCGTACCAGGACAAGGATCTCGGCATTTATTGTTCATGCAGGCTTTGTTTGCAGGGCAGTCATCGTTGGTGGTGCACTCAGGTTTGCATCCGACGTACGGGTCACCGAAATACTCTTCAATGCAAGAACAAGCACCAGCCCCATTCCTTTCGGTGCATCGAGCATTGGACCCACAGGGAGATGGATTACAAGGATTGATGATTTCTGGACGAGGCGTAACCGTTTCAACTCTTCTTTCGTAACAACCACTGAATGGATCCCCAAGGAATCCTGGATTACAGAAACACTGAGCTTGGTGATTGTTAGCTCTGCAAATTGCGTTGTTTCCACAGGCACCTGCGACAAACATACATTTTAGGATGTTCTCAACGATATGACAATCTATTATGCATTTGATTAAACCAACCTAAGCAAGGATCTCGACACTTCTGCTGCACGCACGCCTTGTCGCTAGGACACTCTTCGTTAATCTATGTAAAACATCATTTGTTGATACTTTGTTGTTCAGAGAGTTTAACAATGCTAAAATGTAATTATTGCAAACTTACACTACACTCTGGCCGACAGTTTGGAGGCGATCCAATGTAATCTCGAAGACAAGAACAGGCAGCGATTGCATTTATTTCCTTACACTCGCTGAAAGGACCGCAAGGAGAAGGAACACAAGGATTCACAGGTCTGTCTTCCTTCACAACAGGTTTTGGTTGACAGCCCACGAATGGATTTCCTATTAAGTCAGGCGGGCAGGAGCATATTGGAGAGTGGTTTACTACTCGACACAAAGCGTTGTGGGCACAAGGTCCTGGACAAGGATCTTGACACTTCTGATTGATGCACGCTTTGTTCAAAGGACACTCAGACGACTGAACACATTCTGGACGACAGGATGGAGGAGCTCCGGAGAAATTCTCCAAGCAAGAACAGGAAGCAACTCCGTTGATGTTTCGACAAACACTGTTCGGTCCACATGGAGCTGAAATTGTAATTAAGCAGTTGTATTAACGTGTCATGTTAGGTCATGTGCAATTTTTGAGGTCTTTGATAGGTAAAAGGACAATAGACTTACATGGATTACAAGGGTCTCGAGCAGGTTCCTCACGTATAACTTCTTGTGCTGTACCAAATACACAAGTTTTAAAGACACTGAAATTGTTCCAGATCATAGAAAACAACTTACGTTTAGGGTGACATCCTCTGAATGGATCTCCTATGTATCCCGTAATGCAAGTACACGTAGGGATGTGATTTCTCACAGTACACTCCGCATTATGACCACACACCCCAGGACATGGGTCAACACATTTGTTCCTTACACAAGCTCTGGTTAGAGGACAATCTTGATTTAGGAGGCACTCAGGTCGGCATCCAGTGTACGGGTCTCCGAAGTATTCTGGCAAGCAAGTACAAGCTCCTGCTCCATTCCGTTCCGTACATTTAGCGTTATCTCCACAAGGGGAAGGATTGCAAGGATCCAAATGGTCTTCAACAACTCGTATAGGCTCAGCAGGTCGTGGAGAGCATCCAGAGAACGGATCTCCAACGTAACCGTCCAAGCAGTAGCACTGGGGCTGATGGTTATTCACAATGCATCGAGTGTTGTAGCCACAAGCACCTACACACATAAGTCATTTAGAAATAGGTTGTTAGTAATTAATCCCTTTGGCTCCGCTCCCGTCTGAAACCGGAAACATTACCTTCGCAAGGGTCAACGCATTTCTCCCTGATGCAAGCTTTGTCGTAAGGACAGTCGGGGGTAATCTGAAATTAATATGGATTTTTTTAAGACTTTGCGTTCTTAATTTTTGGTAACATTTGCTAGGAATAGAATAACTCACAACACATTCAGGTCTGCAAGAAGGTGGCGATCCAATGTACCCAGCCAAACAGGAACAAGCAGGTTGTTCGTTGATGACTTTGCACGTAGCAAATGGTCCACAAGGAGATGGTTGGCAAGGATTGGAAGGTCGACTGGGAGTTTTAACTTCTTCTTGCCTGCAACTGCTGAATGGGTTTCCAACTTGTCCTGGTGGACAAACGCAGATAGGACTGTGGTTATGGACTTTGCACAAAGCTGTAGGAGCACAAGGTCCACTGAGACAAGGATCTTCGCATTTTTGTCGCATGCAAGCTTTGTCCAAAGGACACTCGCTGTTGACCTGCAACGTTTCATAAGTAAGATTCAGTGCCCACAAGATTCAAAAGATTCTACAGGATTTTAGCGAGTTTTAGCTTACAGTGCACTCTGGTCGACAGTTCGGAGGAGAACCGATGTAAGTTGGCTGGCAAGAGCAAACTGCTACTCCATTGCGGTTATCACAGGTGCTGTAAGGGCCACATGGCGATGGATTGCAAGGGTTAACCTTCACTTTCTCTGGTGGTGGAACACGGACTTGCTGACATCCTCGGAATGGGTCTCCTACGAATCCTTGAACGCATGTGCAAGTAGGTACATGATTGTACACGTTGCACTCGGCGTTTTGACCACAAACTCCTGCATTTCATTAAAAATATTAGATCACAAAAATAAGTTTCATACAATATTTACAAGAATAGACATACCAGGACAAGGATCTCGACATTTATTGTTCATGCAGGCTTTATTGGATGGACAATCCTGAGACAAGATGCACTCAGGTCTGCAGCCAATATACGGATCTCCGAAGTACTCAGGAAGACACACACAAGCACCAGCACCACCTTGCTCGTTGCACTGTGCGTTTGATCCACAAGGAGATGGATTGCACGGATCCAACACTTCTTTCTGCACTGGTGGTAGGTAAGTTGGTGGAATAGTACAGCCAGAGAATGGATCTCCCACATATCCATCAACACAGTAACAGTTGGCTTGATGATTCAAAGCCTGCAGAATACACCTTATTAGCATTCAATCTTATCATCTAAGAGTTAGTATTGACTGTACCTTGCAGTAAGCTCCTGGTCCACAAACACCTCGGCAAGGATCTTCGCATTTCTCATTCAAGCAAGCCTTGTCAGATGGACAATCCGCGTTGATCTGTAAATGAAATCAGTTAAGACAGGTTTCTAAATTGAAATGCATTCTTCAGAATTCAATAAACTTTAAAATACCGTGCACTCTGGTCTGCAATTTGGTGATCGACCAATGTAACCCAATAAACATGAACAAGCCGGTTGATTATTAACTCTTCTGCACTCCGAAAACCTATAATAAAATGCGCGTTAAAATAAGCGTTGCATTAATAAACTGTATTCTGGAATGTCAAATGGATCTTTGGTTTTCATTTCTTACGGTCCACAAGGAGAAGGTGAGCAAGGATCTTGTGGCTGTTGTACCACTCGACGTTCTTCTTCACAGCTAATGAAAGGATTTCCAGTAAAACCAGTTGGACAACTGCAGATAGGACTGTGGTTAACAACCCTACATGTTGCACTTGGAGCACAAGGTCCGGAAATACATGGGTCGATACATTTCATTCCAATGCACGCCTTGTCAAGAGGACATTCCGAAGATGTTGCACACTCCGGCTGTATACAAACAATTCATGAGTGCAAATCTAGTAATGTTAATTTATACAAGAGATGTCAAACGTACTCGGCAATTAGGTGGCGATCCGATGTAATTCGAAAGGCAAGAACAAACAGGTACTCCATTAAGGTTCTTGCAAACACTGTTTGGACCACATGGATTTGGATAGCAAGGATCTGATGGAGCAGTTGGTCTTGGAGGTTCGGCACCTAAAAATCAACATTGAATTACGAATGCTCTTTTAATTCATTCGAATTCTTTTTGTTTCCTCCTTACGAATCATTCTGCATCCTTGGAAGGCGTCTCCAGTGTATCCAACAATGCAAGTGCAAGTAGGAACATGGTTGAAGACATTACATTCTGCGTTCTGGCCGCAAACACCGGGACATGGGTCCTGGCACTTATTACTCATGCAAGCCTTGTTGGAAGGACAATCCGCAGACAGAAGACATTCTGGCCGACATCCAGAATACGGATCTCCGAAGTATTCGGGGAAACAAGTGCAAGATCCAGCTCCGTTACGTTCCTTGCACACAGCATTGGATCCACAAGGAGATGGGTTACATGGATCAAGAATATCTTGATGTTTCGGTGGTGGAAGATATGCTGGCTGCAATCGACACCCAGAGAATGGGTCACCAACGTATCCATCCAAACAGTAGCAGTTAGCTTGATGATTCGTTGCTTTGCAGTAAGAAGATTCTCCACAAGCTCCTCTGCAAGGATCTTCACATTTCGAGTTGACACATGCTTTATCGAATGGACAATCCGGATTGATCTGATTATCAAGTTTGGGATGAGATCTTTAAAGTCATTTTCGTAATTGTAAATAAACGAAGGGAAGATGACTTACGGTACACTCTGGTCTGCAATTTGGAGGTCGTCCGATGTATCCAGCGAGACAAGAGCAAGCAGCCTGGTCATTTGTTCTACGACATTCACTGAAGGGTCCACAAGGGGATGGATTGCAAGGGTCTTCTACACGCTGAGGAACTTGGACTCGGAACACACAACTGACGAATGGATTTCCTTCGTGATCTGGTGGGCAGGTACAAATTGGGGAGTGATTGACCACTTTGCAAATTGCTTGAGCCGAGCACGGTCCATTGAGACAAGGATCAACACATTTGTTATTAATGCAAGCTTTGTCCAACGGGCATTCCGAAGATGTGGTGCACTCCGGCTAGAATTAGAATAAGAGAAAAATGAGCAAATTATCACACAAGGTACTGATTAGTAGTGATTAGACACTATAGCGTTAGCTCAATACTTACTCTGCAGTTGGGTGGGCTTCCGATATAGTTTTCTTTGCACGAGCAAACAGCAAGTTCATTGATCACATTACAGATGCTGTACGAGCCACACGGATTTGGTTGACATGGATCTCTAGGAATCACGCGTTCTGGAGGCTGAACTGGAATAGGTCTACATCCAGAGAATGGCTCACCAGTGTATCCTGGTTCGCACGAGCACACCGGAATATGATTGAACACCTCGCAGTGTGCGTATTGACCGCAAACACCTTCACACACAGAATTACATTTAGGCTAGTCAATCAAGATTTTCACCGAAACTTCATTTGGAGTTTAGTGATTTACCTGGGCAAGGATCTTGACATTTGCTGTTCATACAAGCTTTGTTGGAAGGACAGTCAGCGCTAAGAACGCACTCAGGTCTGCACCCGACGTATGGGTCGCCGAAGTATTCGGGTAAGCATGTGCAAGCCCCTGCGTCATTCCTAGCTGAGCATCGTGCGTTAGATCCACAAGGAGATGGATTACATGGGTCTACAATGTCTCTAATTGGAGCCTGAGTCACTACTTCATAGCAACCTCTGAACGCATCTCCAGTAAACCCTCCAACGCAGTAACATTGAGGATTGTGACTAACCACTCGGCACTCAGCGTTTTGACCACATGAGCCTACGATCACAGGAAAATCACCAGATATAGAATCATCTTTTCCAAAATACACTGCTTAAAAAGCTCACCAGGGCAAGGATCTCTGCATTTCTCTTGAACACAAGCTCGGTCTGTTGGGCAGTCTTGGTTTATCTACACATGAAACAAAGGACAAAAATGGTTAAATTTCATATCAGCAACTGGTAATTATCTGCACTTTTTTTACGTACTGTGCACTCTGGTCGGCAATTAGGAGGAGCTCCTATGTAATCCTTGATACATGAGCAAGCTCCGTGACCATTGACATTCCTACATTCCGAAAACGGTCCACATGGGTTAGGCACACATGGATTTACTGGCTCAGCAATTTCTGCGATAACTCTCAAGGAACAAGATACGAACGGATCTCCATCATAACCTGAGTGAAAATTTTGGTTATTAATTTTTTCAAGAATTTGATTAAAATCTGAATGAGTCCAACATCCCTTACCTTGCTTGCACGAGCATATTGGACTGTGATTGACAACTCTGCAGACAGAATTGTGCAGAGTACAAGGCCCGTCTACGCATGGATCGATACATTTGGTGTTAACACAAGCTTTGTCCAAAGGACAGTCACTGTTGACCTGCAATTACAATTAAAATACAATTACTATTTCTGATCATACTATGCATTAATTTAAAACTTTTTTTAATTGTGATTAACTTACGATGCACTCAGGTCGACATTGTGGTGGAACTCCGAGGTAATCAGGTTTACAAGAGCAAATGGCAATGCCATTTTGGACCCTACAAATGGAATCAGGTCCACATGGAGATGGCTGACATGGGTCGCGAGGAGCTGGTGTTGTCTGAATCCTCTGTGGGATGGGATAACAAGCAGACAGAGGTTGTCCAGTGTAGCCCACTTCACAGGCACAGGAAATGACGTGACGATAAACTTCACAAGCAGCGTTGATTCCACAAGCACCCGGAGTTAAGCAAGGGTTGACGCACTTGTGTTGAACACACGCTTTCGTGTTGTCACAGTCAGAGTTCTGAATACACTCAGGTTTGCAAGCAACGTACGGATCTCCATAATATTCTGGAATACACGTACACGATGCAAGTCCATTGTGGTTGTCGCACACAGCGTTCGTCTGAAAAGGTTGTTGTTGTTAATCATTTTGGTACAAACAGGTACAAGTGAGTTGGAAATAAGTTTGCAGATACTTACACCACAGGGACTGGGATAACATGGATTCTTCTCCTCAACTCGAATAACTAAAGAAATACGAGAAGCATCTTAAGTTTGATTCAAACAATAATGTTTTGATTTTATTAATTACCAATTTGTCGACATCCGATGAAAGGATTGCCCTCGTAACCGACATCGCAGAAGCAGGACGCTACATGATTTGAAACCCTGCAGACTGCAGTCACGGAACAGGCACCTGCAGATTTAATCGAAAATTGGATTAACAACTCTAGCTCATTATATTCGGGTTTTCTTCTTATGAAAAGTTACCTAAACAAGGATCAACACATTTCTGTCGCACGCAAGCTTTGTCATTAGAGCAGTCCTCATGAATCTATAGCATCACAATGAATATTGATTTATGCATAATTTAAAATGAATACCAATGCTACAATTATTAAATTAAGGTAAAACTTACAGTACACTCTGGTCGACAATTTGGTGGAGAGCCGTAGTATCCTGGAAGACACGAACACCTTGGGGATGTCCCATCAGCAACGCACTCCGAAAACGGACCACAAGGTGCTGTAACACAGTCAGTAAAGCATTGATGTAAGTACTGGACCGAAAGTAGTAAACTATTTTTATGGTGAATGACTTCTTACATGGATTGCATGGATTTCTAGGTTTTTCAGCTGCTGCAAATTAGCAAAGAAGGTTAAAGTTAATTCAAAGCTCTCTCTTTCATTGCTGTTAACCAGGAATTACTTAAATCTCAATCTTACTTTCCACAATGACTCGGATATTTTTTTGGCATCGAATGAACGGATTTCCTACATAGTTGGGAGGACAAGTGCAAATAGGAGAATGATTCCGTACTTTGCAAGACGCCCCTTCTCCACAAGGTTCAGATTCGCATGGATTAACGCATCTCTGTTGAATACACGCCTTGTCTAAAGGACATTCAGAAGACTGAACGCACTCTGGTTTGCAATTTGGTGGATTTCCAAAGTAGTTAGGAAGACATGAACAAACAGCCCTCTCATCTTGAGAAACGCAATTGCTGTAAGGTCCGCAGGGACTTGGGTAACAAGGATCTCTTGGTGGCAAGTCTACAAAATTATGGAAATTAAATTTCCTGAAAATATCAGAGAAATTCAAACAACTTACATTCGTGGTTCTTGGGTATTGAAGTGCAGGAATGGAACGGGTCTCCTTGGTATCCTTCAGGACCTGAATATTTCGTTTACAATAAATGTCAAGAGGTTGTGAGGAAGAATCTTGGTACTGAAAAAGTATTTGGTATTTCTGTTTAACCAACATGAGCATGCAGGAATGTGATTGTAGACAGTACAACGCGCGTAAGCCCCACATGTGGATATGCAAGGGTCAACGCATTTGTAATTTTGACAGGCCTTGTTGGAGGGACAGTCAGCATTACGCAGACACTCTGTTCTGCAAGCGACGTAAGGATCTCCTTCATTAGGATGGATGCATCTACAGACCGCTCGGTCATTGTGATCAGGTCTGCATTCAGCGTTAACGCCACATGGAGACGGATTACAAGGGTCCTTAATTTTCTGGGGAGGTTCTGGAAAACGAGCACTCATTAGTTAGCATCGTTACAACGTTCTATGTAAATGTTCTCACCAGGAATCTTGGTGCACTGATAAAGTGCATCTCCTTGGTAGCCTGGCTCACAAGAACACGTAGGAACGTGGTTGATCACTTGGCAGATAGTGTGTTGGTGTCCGCAAGGAGCTAAGTTAAAGCAAAAAGTGCAATCAGTTTTCTACTAAACATTTACACCTAAAGAATGTCGGCACTTACAAGGTGTACAAGGATCTTGACACTTCTGGTTGATGCATGCCTTTGTAGTATGACAGTCTGAACTTATCTGCAGTACGGAATTAAACAAATGATCAAACTGCAACTCCTTGGGTAAATCAGTTCTAATTTAATCTAGTTCAATTATATCTTACAGTGCATTCTGGGCGACAGAAAGGAGGAGTTCCGAAGTATCCTGGAAGACAGCTACACGTAGCCCGTTGTCCATTTGTCTGTTGACATGATAAAGATTCAGAAGTCAGCGTTGTAAAATCAGTATTTTGGCACTGTTTTGTGTGAGCAACGCATTGTTAGTTTGGATTTCACTCATACCTGGCAAGTAGCATATTGTCCACAAGGACTTGGACTGCATGGATCTCTTGGAACAGGCGTGGTGACCACTGGTTCTGTATGCAACACCACAACATAAGTTAAGAGAAGCACAAAGATGAATACTAGCTGGGGACTTTCCATGTACAGCTTACCTTGGTATCGCTGACACTGAACAAGCGGATCACCTCTGAATCCTGGGTTGCAGGAGCAAACTGCGGAGTGGTACCGAACTCTGCAAGCTGCTTCCCTTCCACAAGCACCTACAAGGTGAAATTAAAATTGATGTAAAACTAATTCACTGAGGAAGAGTACATAGCACAGTTGTGGTGATGAGTAAAGCTGAACTACCGACCTAAGCATGGATCCTGGCATCTTTGCTGGCTACACGCTTTGTCAAATGGACAATCAGAATCCACCTATAAGAAGCATAACATTATAGTTGTGAGAATTATTAACTGTCTTTGCTTATTAATTAATGAACTTACAATGCACTCAGGTCTACAAGACGGAGGAGAGCCGTAGTACCCAGGCAAACAAGAACACACTGCTTGTTCATAAATAGACTTGCATGTAGCGTAAGCTCCGCAGGGTGAGGGTGAACAAGGGTCCCTTCTTAGCGGATCTGGTCTTGGTTCTACAAATCATAATCCTATTGAATTAGTATTCACGTTTTACTTTCACAATCATAAGTTAGGCTTACGTGTTTTAGTGCAGATGGAGAAAGGATTGCCTTCGTATCCTGGTTGACAGCTACAGACTGGGATGTGATTAGTAACCTATATAAAGAGTCCCTTATGAGTTAACATTCTCTTTCACTCCAAGATTCTTGGGCAAGGGCATCAAAGAAAGGTAAAAGAAAGTTTACCTGGCAAACAGCATTTATTCCACAAGACCCAGTACAGGGGTCTTTACACTTGTAATCTGTGCAAGCCAGATTAGAAGCACAGTCGTTGTTCATCTGATTCACCACACGAAAATTAGACTCATGTCATAGTATTAATCACGTTACAATTTGAAAAGTTCTACGACACTCACCACACATTCAGGTCGACATCCAACTCTAGGATTTCCGAAATAATTTGCTCTACACTTGCACAAGGCTGTGTTCCCTCTTTCCTCGCAAACAGTGTTGTCTCCACAAGGAGTTGGTTGACAAGGACGCACAGGGACAGGTTTTGGAGCTAATGAATTACCAATATGATAAAATATAGAACGTACATACACAGCCGACCCTCAATGAAACTCATCAGTAATTTACCTGGTCTCCGTTCACACAAGACAAATGGATCTCCAACGCGAGCTGAAGGACACTGGCAGATTGGTCGGTGTTGGATAACTCGACACTCAGCCTGAAAGGGATTCATTTGCATTAGAACTGATATTCACTGACAAGAGATACCTAGTTGTCAGAATTAAGCAGTACCCCAGTTCCACAAGCTCCTCGACAAGGATCCACGCATTTGAAGGAAACGCACGCCTTGTCCAGAGCGCATTCTGCATCACTCATACATTCTCGTTTGCAGGGACTTCCAAAGAATCCTGGCTCACATGAACAAAGAGCTGCTCCATTGTGAATAGTACACACTCCGTTCGGGCCACAAGGGTTGGGAACACAAGGGTCTCGTGGTCTTGGGGGTAAGTAGGCTACAAGGAGGAAACAACTGCTTAGCTAACTTTCGCTTATTTTACCGAATCCACCAGAGGATCCATTGCAGTGAACTACTTTTGCGAAAAATTACGACCCCACTTACTGCGATCCTCTTCTTTTTCACACCCAAAGGCTGCAGATCCGAAAAATCCCCGTCGACATTCACACCGAGGAACGTGATTTGTGACCCAGCAGTCAGCGTTATGACCACACGTTCCCACACATGGGTCAACACACTTCATGTCCCTACATTGCTTCGTGCTTGGGCAGTCCGAGTTGACCTGAAAGGGTTTCATAGTCGATATGAAATCTACGACAAGCATCGATTTCTCCGGTTGCCCCAGAATCAACTTACGATGCACTGCGGTCGGCATCCTTGGATTGGGTCTCCGAAATAACCTTTAATGCAGGAGCACACAGGTCGTCCATTTCCATTCCTGCAAACTGTGTTGGAACCACAGGGAGATGGATTGCATGGATCATTCTTCACTGGCGCCGGAGTCACAGGAGGGGCAACAACTAGGAAAGCATTAACATATTACTCCCAGCCTTCACTTCCTAGTGCTAAGATTGATGCGTGAATATTTCTGTGACAGAGTGTCTTGTGAGCTTACGAGGGGAGCAACGAACGTATGGGTCTCCTTCAAAGCCATACGGACAGTAGCAAACGGGTCGGTGGTTTTCAGGTCGACATTCACTGTTAAGTCCGCAAGCAGCTACAAAAAAAACAAACAAACAAGCACATTTCTTACAATTCCACCGGTATGTAACAGATATTATAGTTTCACAGTTTCCCTTACAGATACAAGGATCAACACACTGTTGATTAATACAAGCCTTGGTCCATGGACAATCTTCGTTTCGTGTACAATCTGGTTTGCACCCTTGTCTGCTGATTGGATGACCTTTGTACCCTCGCTGGCACATGCAAACTGCACTATTCCCTTGAACCTTACACTCAGTTCCGGATTCACCACAAGGGGCTACAAATAGTGTTATTCTTAAGTGATGTTCAATATTCTCAATGGAATTACACAAAATTGTGAAGACATACAAGGAATGCATGGATTGATGGCAGATCTGCATCCTTCATAAGCGTCACCGTCAAATCCTTTCTTACAAACACAGACTTCTTGTCCATTTGTAACATAGCAATCCGTGTTCTAAAAAAAATAGAAGTTTATAATGCAAACTCGTAGGTGAAAACGACACAAGAGAGATAAGAAGCTTACTGGACCGCAAGGACCAGGTCGACAAAGCTGAGTTCCAATGCTGGTACAGTTGGAATAAGGATTTCCATAAGTTCCAGAGGGACAATAGCAGGAGGGATTTCTCGTAGTGTCACACACGGCTGCGTTTCCACATGGATTGGGTTCGCAAGGGTTCTTGCGTTTAACGCAACCGTAGAGAGTATTCGGCCTTTCAATAAATCCATCCAGGCAAACGCATTTCGCTACACCTCTGGACATGACACACTGAGTGTTCGGTCCACAAGCTGAAGCCGGACATTCGGTAGTCGGACGTCTGCATGGAATTTGGGGTGGACTTCCAACGAAGTTCGTGAGACAAAAGCAAACGTCTTTTCCTCCAGACACAGCGCACTCAGCGTTTGGTCCGCAGTTGCTGTTCCCACAACGCCGACTAAATTGAACTATTAACAAACAACATTTTTGAAATCTAATGCTTTTAAATTATTCATTTGTTGAATTGAGATTGTACTCACTGCATCTGATGAATGGATTTCCAGTGAATCCTTTAGGACAACTGCAAACTGCTCCTTGAGTGTGTTTCTCGCATTTTGCCCCTTCCCCACAAGGTGAAGGATTGCAAGGATCCGACATAGCTGCATAGTTAAGACATTTTAGGCTTGTTCACTGTGACGTGCCTGATACTTTTTTATTCACTGGAAGTTTATTGAGTAAGTTGAGTCTAACCTTTGCATCCTCGTCGTCCATCTCCGTTGAATCCGATCGGACACTTACATGTCATCTTGTGATTCCGAACCTCGCAAATTCCATTCGATCCGCATTGACAAGGACTGACGCACTTTCTTTGAACACATGCCAAATGAGATGGACAGTCAGTGTCACTGCGACATCCGGGTAACGCTGGAAGTGCAAATATATTGAAATAAAAATCTGAACTGAAAGTCTGCTGCTCAATTATTGAGGATGAGTGGCTCTACTAACGTCGATTGCATCCTCTGTATGGATCTCCCATGAGTCCTTCGAAGCATTTGCATGAAGCCTCTCTGTTTCTCACAGTACACACAGCGTTGGTTCCGCAAGTGTCCTGCATGCATGGCGACCTACAAACTCGATTGAGTCGATCGCAAACTCGAGTTTCTGGACAGTCTTCGTCATACTGACAAGTATTTGGTGGTGAAGGTGGAGCACAGGACCTGGTAGGCTCTCCCACAAGTCCGTCATGACATTGACAAACAGCTCGGTGTTGAATGTTGGTACAATAGGCTGAAACACCGCAGACTTGACTCTGACATGGTTTAACGCATTTACGATTCAGGCACGCTTCGTCTTGAGGACATTCGTTGTCGGAACGGCAGCCAGCTATTATAATTACATCAGTACGGTGATTAAAATCGTATCTTGCAGTCAAGCCAATTTAACTATGGCCCTGTTACAAGTCCTTCCTATGTTAAATTCTCATAATAAATTAAGCTCTGCTATTTTGTACATAAGGATTGTCACTGCTGTCCAAAATTAATAGACTGCTTATCAGACAACTTGAAAGCTATCACAGGTTTAATATTATTAATCCTGAGAGTAGAATTGAGAAACGTGGTAAGTATTGAATTGCTTTATTATGTTAAGATTCGTACTTTGAGCATTTAAGTTCACAATTGCTGCAAAGTAACCAAGTTTTATAGGAATTTATAGTTGAGCACAGCTAGGAGGTAATTAGAAAGTAAATAGGGAGCAGGAAAACGAGTATAAGGCACCGTTTGTAAGTTAACTGTGGTATTAATGGGAAAGAATTAATTATTTTAAAGACAGTAATTAGATATTTTGAAATCATGATAACGCCTGGTAGTGTTTACTGTTAAACTAAATCTGAAAAGCACCGCTGTGCGTGATCAATAATTGTTCTCCAATGGTATACATTTTCCAGTCTCGTTGAAGTTATTATTAAGGTTGATTTTAGTATTCTGTAATATCTGTACTATTGTTTTGGGTCTTTGTTCGAAGACTTTCAGTGTAAAATGAATTGGTTACAACAAATTGTTCAAAATAATCTCGTAAGGTGTTCAAAAAGTCATAACACTAAATTTGATAATGCCACACATTAATCCTTTATATCCTCGAATATTTGACTTAGTCTGTTTCCCAAAAAGGAACACAATTAAATGTAATTGTTTGAAGATGTCGATTCTAAGATGGGTGGTCTACGTCTATTGTAAGATGAAATGATAAATAATTTAATACCCATAATATCCGTAAGCCCATGTTAGGTGCCCCGAAGTGGTGGTCACTGTGGTTATTAGGTAGTGCATTTGTGTAGTGGAATTCCTAGGAAAGGATTCCAGGTCTGTTTTGTGGTTAAATAAACGGTGAGCGAATGGCATTTTCGTATTGGTGTTTCAATTGTGGCTGCAAAGGAAACTAAACATCTCTGGGAAAGTTATTGAGGTCCAAAATGTTGAAGAACAAACAATAAATTGTGGATTTTCATGGTACCCGAAGTTGTAGTTTATGGTGGATTGTGAAGATGTGTGGTAACCTGATTATCATTTGTTAGTCATGGTGAATCTCAGTCTCTCCATCGAAGGATTAGTATTCGGAATCCATCCGGTGATCCAGGAGTACTCAGCGTTTTAAGAAGGTTAATGGTTCATTTTTTTTCGTTTAATACCCAAACCAAATCACACTCGCATTCACACGCACTTAACCTAAGACTTAACCTAGGAAGCGATAAAAGTCTCAAGAAGTCACCACCGAGCATACCTGGACGACATGCCAGACTAACTGGATCGCATATCTCGTTAGACCCACATCTGCATTGCTTCGACTCTGCAAAATATTCATTAAATTAAGTTCCGTAACAAGTTTAATTTATCAAGTTAGAGTATCAAAGCTTCGAGTAGTTTCCCTGCAAAATAACCATGAGATCATAACAAGACTGACACAAAAACGTACCCACAGTGATGCATTCTTGGACGTGATTTTTAACCACGCACTGTTCATTTGGAGAATTACAGGGTCTGCCCAATTGGCATGGATCTCCACATCTGCTTTGTAAGCAGGCCATTGCAGAAGGACAATCGTTATTGGTCTTACATTCCTCTGCAGAACAGAACAAATGTTTTACAGTTGCCCACCTCAAACGCATTCTCAAATTCAATTAGACAATTACATGGTTAACATGCGAAATTGATTGTTTAGCAAGATTGAGTGCAATTAGTTGCTATTACAGTTACAGTATACCAGAAGAAAGTTTATACAGGCAAGAAGGTTAGTTTTTTTTCATTCACGGAGCAATTTTGCTTCAATAGCCTCTGATTATGTTTCACTGCATTAACCGAGCTGACCCGACTTCATGCAAACATAAAATTATCTGAATAAGTAATCAAAATAGTCACCCAGTTTTCACGACGCTTGTTAGGAAACTATTCACATAACGGTTATTAAGTAACATAAGACGTATCTAAAGTTGTGTCATGCCTAGACGAGTATTCTCTTTTACCATGTCACTATACGAAATGCATAATTATGATTTTGGGGATGCTGTTACTCTTTAGGCGCTTATAATTAATGTTAGTAAATGCGACATGTCATAAGCTCGTCCATATCCTTCGGATTCCGTTGGAAGAGCCTTCGAGCATAATAGCTTTGTTGTTATTATTTGGCAAATTCGCGCATTCCATTAAGTATGTTTCCAGGCCGAAAGCGTAATCACGAGGTTTCCATATGTTTAGGATATAACGTCTATAATTCACGGATTCCTTGAAAGTAATATCCGCAACCACAAGTAATCAACCAAATAATCATTTACTAATATCTTAACTAACATGCAATCCCATATTTAGCATTCAACTACCGCACGATGCACAGTTCTCTCACAGCTATGTATGTGGAATTCTCATTTTTGCAAAACATGCTTTAATTCCATTATAGAATTGTGTTTTCTTCATTGTCGAAATTTGGTTACCTGCAGTAGAATTATATGGACACAAACCATGCGGAAATAGGGTAACGTCAGCAGAGCAAGAACAATAGGCCGTATGATTTCTCATAAAACAATTTTCACATGACGAATATAATTTACATAAATCCACACAAGATTGAAACAGGCAAACCCTATCGGTATCGCAGTCAACATCATTGTCACATGCATTATTTCCTATAGACAAAACTCGTGAGTAGTTGTTCGGCAAGAACCCTATTAGTGTCAAATTATGTGGAGAAGTAAAACCAGGTAAATCAATAAAAGTCAGATCAGTTGTAAGGGTTGTCGTTTCATATTCGATTTCGGTTCTGTTCACGGCAAAAGGCAAAGTTGTTTCCTCATACGTTTCATTTTCCATGATGAAAAATGGTCCAGCCTTGGAGGTTCTTTCCTTCGAAGAAAATTCATCGAAGCCCGTCAAACTACCTACAGTAGTTGAATATGCTGGTTCCGTTGATGAAAAATTTTCACGCATTTGTAAAGACCAAACCGTCTTGTTAGCACTGGCAAAGTATCTGCTTTCAGTCGTAGTTTCATACTGACTCCTTGTGCTGGCTCGCATTGTCTCAGTCTCAGTTGGACCGAATGTCGTTGGAACTCGTTCGGTTGTTCCATCAGTCTCCACAGAAATTCGTCGCGAAAGAGGAGTAGATGTGGATGGCTG
>JAQGAD010000450.1:0-38551 GCA_034696625.1 Isotomurus palustris | reverse complement strand
GATTTTGATCGAACTTGTTGCAGTTTTGTGATTTTGTTCTAGGTTGTGAGATATGTTTGTATATTGTATGAAAATATTAAATGAAAGCATAATGTGGGCTTAGTTTGTCTGTTTGTGTTCATAATGCAATGAGTAATTCAATCGTTACTTTCGTTATGAAAGTTTGGTTGGTCATTGTCACTTGACGGAATGTATGTGATAAAGACAGTAAAAGTTTTTATTCAATGGACAGGAGTAATTAATCAATTAATAATTCAATTATTATAAATTAATAGATATTAATTATTAGTCGACTTGTACTTCCACAAGAGTACGACTAAATTGATAACAGACACGATAAGACCAATGATAATTTCAAAAAGGGAGTTGGAGAGACAAAACGACTCTGGAATTCAAACGCAGATTCTGAAGTTAAGGAATTATTTCATAGCTGACTCTTCTTCACTTACCAGTAGTTTTCAGTACTTTCGGTTTGTTGTTCATCTCCGAAGATTCGGCGAGATAGGGGCGTTTGCGATCCCGCAAAACTCGCCCAGTTAATGTTGATGATGTTGCTGCTGAATTTAGTTCCAACAGTGAAGCGGCAGCGACAGCTTCATTGTTGTTGCAGTTCTTTCCTTGGACTTCAGCACTCGAATTCAGAACAGCTCCCTAACAATACATACATTCTTACAGGTTCTAACGATCAGTGACTTTACTGTGAAAATAGAGATTTAAGTATTGATACCTCATTGTAAATGTTGTGGTCCTGCTGCTTGAAACTGTCCGTATTTGTCGTTTCTTGTTCTTGATGGGAATTTTTCCGGGGATTAGCATCTTTTGATGAGCCTTGGCTGTTCATGTTAGAATCTTGTTGGAATAATAACATTGAGCCTGCTGCTGGTGTCTCTGTAAAACGAAGACGTGAAGCTGATAATTTATAAACAATTCGAAATAGTGGGATATGTAAAACACTGCTCCAGTTTACCTAAGCACAGTTCCTGTGGAGCTTTACGATCAGTACTGAGGACATCCGGATGGCGTTTGCAGAAACCAGCATACCAACCATTCGAGGCCAAGCGTTGTCGAGTACAGAACTTGTTAGGGATGTTATTTTTGACAACGTACTCGAAGCAGATTTGCTTGACCTCCTTGGCTCCAATGTGTGTCCCTGAAGACCGAAGGTCCAGAACAGCATGAAGAAGAGCGCCTTCCTCCAGAGGATTCAACAATCTTCTATTGTGGAAAGCAAGTGGTGGCTTGCTGTTGTCACTACAACTTGCTGCTTTCCAGGTAGAGCGCTTCAAGTAACGGTACAGCGTCGCGCAAGAAATGTTATACCGAGCAGCAGCGTCTTTTACCCGCAGTCGTTTTTCTCGAAGTGCTGTTACAGCTTCTTTCAGGTCTTCCTCTGTCCACTTCCGTTCCCCCATTTTCCGCTTGTCGGGACGTACCATCTTTCTTCACACGGGAAGTCGACGTCAAGGGTGACGTTGACGTTGACGTTGAGAGAGAACAGTCGAAGATCGAAGAGGACAACGAAAAACGCCAAATGTCTGTGCTGAAGGCTGAAAGACAAAAGAGTGAGTGCTGTAGGAGGTGATGCGAGAGTGCGAGACTGAACGAAAGTTTGTGAAACATTGGGAACAATACGACATCGAGTGAGAGAGTGGCGGCAAAGGAAATTCAACATGAAAGCGTAGTGGTGTTGATATTTTGCTGATTTTGTGTCAAAACCGAACTTGAATTGATTACGTGTAATTAGTGATTATTAAGTTATCAATTAAGTTCGGGCGAGGGACGACGGTTATGACTGCAATGGGAGAAAAGCCGGGTGGAGCGAAGGTCTTCTTCTATTCGTGCATTGATGGAAAGGATGAAACCGAAGAGGTGAGGATGAGTACTTGAAAGTTGAAAGGGATTGATTGCTGAGTGTTGTTTGGTTCTTGGATTTTAGAAATTGGAGAGGGCGAAGGCCACGCTGCAGAGGATTGTGGGCAGCGGTTCTGAGCGAGAAATGCACGATGCGATGCATACGGCAGCTTGTAGAGATAAGGCGACGCATGATGACGTGTGTTTGGGATTGTTGATGAATATTCTCATTGACTCGGGGAGTGCAGTTAAGGTAAGTGCATTGGAATTGGAATACAGTGTGGAAGTTTCGAATAGAGATTTTAATTTTATGAATTTATTGATCTAGTGCTTCAGGGATTTGACTCTTATCTCGCGTGACAATCATGGTGTCGTCGTAGACGTGCTGGTAACCGTTGCAGCGGATAAATACCTGAAATTATCAGATTTAGCAAGATATCAACTCATCTGGTTGACGAAGTGAGTAGAGTTAAATTAGTGAAAGACGTGGGTGAAAGATGTAGTTGCAATTCTGATTTTATCTTTGCAGAGAACTGGTGAGGGCTAGTGTGAACGGAGCTGAAATTCTGTGCTGGAACCTTTTGCGACAAGTTGCTGGAGGGGATATTTCAAACAGGAATTTGTGGTTGGCAGAAAACTTGCTGGAGATGTTTGTTGAGAATAGACCATGGGTCGACAGGCATCCGGTTTTGGTGGCTTCGATTATTTTTACGTACTTGAGAATACTTGAAGATCATTTTCCTCCTCATTTATCTAATTTAAAGCAGAAAGAGGTATTACTCGTAAAATTATTTATGTGTGCAGTGAAACTTCAAAGTAAAGTGGACTGTCTTTGTTTTAGGTCAACTTTATAGTTCCTTTGATAAGAGAGTCGTTTACTACTGTGTGTATGAATCCGAATCTTGGGCTGGGAAGAGATCTTCTGCGTCTTTTGCAAGCAATATCTCGTATCCCTGAAATAGAAGCCATATGGTTAGATCTGTGTCACAATCCGAAGGCGCTGTCTCCTCACTGTAACGGGATTGCCCATATTCTTTCCCAGAAAACTTCGAGGAAATACCTTCAATTAAGAATAACTCCGGAGATGGAGAAGAAAATGTCATTTTTGACCTCTCACGTCAAGTTTGGGTTTCACAAACGCTATCAAGAATGGTTTCAACGACAGGTAATAGTTAAAAGATTGGCTTAAAAAAGTTAAAGAATTTGTATGCATAATTTGTAACTTCCGTGTAGTTTCTTGCAACAATCGAGTCACAGACGTTGAGGGCGGACATAATTCGCTACATTGTTGGAGTCATTCATCCGCCCAACGAAATTTTGTGTTCAGACGTTCTTCCACGATGGGCTGTTATTGGATGGTTGTTGACTACCTGTACGAACCCTGTGGCAGCAGCTAATGCTAAGCTAGCTTTATTCTTCGACTGGTTGGCGTATGATCCAGTGAAAGATAATATCATGAATATTGGTTAGCGAATTTCATGTATTCTGGTTCCTTCGCGGTGTTTCTTTAATATTAATCAGCCTTTATTTTTCGATTTGTTATGCAGAACCAGGAATGCTTGTTATGTATCACAGTATTCGACCACATCTGGCAATTACTGCCACGTTACTAGATTTCCTAATCAGAGTAAGTTAACTGTTGAATTATGTAGATCCCTTGAACTACAGGTATTAAATATCATTATGATGTATTGTGTGTAGTTGATAGCTGAATTTTGGCCAGCGGGGTCCCCAAAGATTCAAGAAGGAGTTGGGGCAGCGTTTAAATCGATTTTAGACAAGAAGGTGCTCCAGTCTCTAGAGCCTGTGCTTGAAAATACTAAATTGGAACCCGAACTACGTCAAGCGATACAGTCGACTCTAGTTCCTCTGATTTATCCCGGCGGTCAGAGTAGTCAAGCTGCTGTGACTCCGTCTCAACCCTCTGTAATTACTCTGCATGAGCCCGCTTCATTGAGTCCTGTCAAAAAAGATGTTCCTGTGGTGGATTTGGACGAAGAACCCGAGATTAATTCAACGGAAGACTTACTTATGAATGAAGAAGCATTTACACCCCCAGCTATGTCTTCGGACGAGGATGAGGACGAAGACGACGAAGATGAGAGAGAAAACATTGCTCCTGCTCCATGTATGTTGTGGATAGATAGAGGTCGAGTGTCAGTGGTAGTCCTTTAAACAATTTTTAAACTAATTTTAGCCACACCAACTAAAGACGGGCTAATCAGTAATTTGACTGGAGATGAGGAAAGGTCAAATGTATTCGGACTGGTCCAAAAGCTGCCTACCAATATTAGAGTTCCGTTGGACAGAATGATGAGTGACTCGTGCAATGACAAGTAAGTTGTACACTCTTTTTTTCTAGATTTTAGATTAATTATTATTCGCTGTAATACTATAATTAATATAATTTATTATTTCATTACAGGAACGATTGTTTGGACGATATAATAGAAGAATGTTTTTTTGCCACGTTGGAGAAGGACCAAAGGGAGGCATTGTCAAAGGCCTTAATTTATCTGTATAAGGAAGAGCTAGAGAGCCCATGTATCGGGTCAGACAACATGATCAAGTAAGGATTTGTGTTTATTTTACTTATATGGAGGCTAATTTGCTGTTTGTTTTTTAGACCCGAATTAGAAATATCACCGATCTCCCAAATAATCGATGTCATTCTTCACTCCAAACCTTCTGACAGAACTTTAAAGACTAGAAGCTTGTATCGCCTGCTCGCAGACATTTCCTCTGCCTTCCCATACATCCCGAGTAAACTTATACTCCTCGTTAATCAAAAGTAAGTGACTACCAATCTCGAAAATGTTGATTCGAAAATTGGCAAACATTTATTAATTTCCTGTTGTTTAATTACAAAATCAATTAGGTTTACAGCAGCGTCCAATCCAAAAGAAACAACTTATGTTTCCCTTTATAAGACTCTTGCGACAACTTATAGAGGACTGAAGCTAGAGGCTGCACTAGCTCAAGATATAAAAGAGTGTTGGAAGGCGGAGCCTACACTAGTTGGGTACCTGTGTCCAATTATTTACGACTGGTACAGCCAAGAATGTGTAGGGTCTTTAGACATTCTTCGAGTTGTTGTGTCCTCGCTGGATGCGTTTCAATTACAAGACATTGTTTGGCAAATTGCTAAAGGAGATGTACACATTTTTGACGATGGAGATTTAGTTTCAGTGATCAGTGAGTTGTTTTGTTCATTAATTTTTATCCCATTTCAATTGTGCTAATATTTTTTAAATATAACTTACATTTACTGTAAATAGGTAAAAGTCTCGACTGGGAAACTTGGGAGCAGCACTGCGTTTGGACGATGTTGGCTGTTCACGGATATGAAATCGAAGACCTTCTTCCTATTGTGCCGACTTTAGATTACGTCCAAAATGCCGAAGCCCTGACAGCAATGTTCATGATGCTCAAGGACGAAAAGTAAATAAAGTGCTGAATGTTTGTTCAACTATAGTACATAAACTGTGAACGTTGCGTTTGACTGTATTTTTAGACCAACGGATGTGCTACTGGGACCTTGCATGTGTCGCAAACCCAACCCTAATGACAGATTTGTGCTTACTCTGTTAATGTGCTGGTCTGAATCCCACGAAGAAACTCTGGCTGAAGTTCTCACAGGTCTCCTTGTGAGGTTTGTTGGGACTTATTACAAATATTTTATTGCAGATTATGTCTGCTTTGGATTTAAGTCCAATAAATATTTTGATTGGCAGAGCTTATGGATCTCCAGTCAAGCGAAAGAGAGGCGGGGGAGGAGCCGGAAGAGGAACCGCAAGTCCAGCTGGTCCTGCTACACCGAATGTGGATTATGTGCTTGGTCATTTGGAGCTACTTCGTCAGCGTATTTTGAGGTCAGGAGTGTTCGCGACAGACTCGATGCAGGCTGCTCTTCTTCAGGTGTGTTGAAATAATGTAGTTTGCATTTGAAATAAAAAGTTATTGAAATGCTGACATACGCATGGAATTTTATAAAGGTTCAAAGCTGGGTGACGGAACAGCAGAAGTACAAATACAAGGATCTCTTAGCGATGGCAGCAACCGAGGAGACAAATGAACCCAAGGATGTTCGAGGCTCTAAACGAGGTGTTGCTGGAAGATCCAAAGCTCCAGCATCTCCAACAAGTGGGGGTAGTGGAAATTCAGCAGGTGGAAGCGGATCCTCCTCCCTTCCTCGAACAAGAAGTGGAAGGACGAGACAGAAACTGAAGGACGACAGTGAAACCTCCAGTTCTAATGACGAAGACGACATCATAGTTCACAAAAACTCAAAAAAACGCAAGAAAACTTCAGCCCTTGCCTCTGACAGCGACTAAATGCAGGCTATTTGGGCTTGTGTTATGGACTGAATATTTTAAACGTTATGATTATTGAATGCCTTATTTTTACTGTGTGGCTGAATCTAGTGTCGAATAAACATTCTACTGTAGTGAACTAAAATGCATCCAATTATCTTGAAGATAAAGAAAACAACATTTTTATTCTAATGGACGATTGTTTGAATTGATAATATTAGCTTGGTTGCTTGACTCCAGTACACATCATTATTTGCACACCTGCGAAATATTTCAACCGCCTTAGATCCCACTTGCCAAACAACTTTAAAATAAGATAGCTTTTGCTGAATTACCTCAGGAAGCTTGTTCAACAAGCATTGGATGAAGGGATTATATTCCTTGCAAAACTCGTCATTATTGTCCATTCCTTTCTCTGAATCCAGAAAGGTAAACAATATTTACTTCAAACTCAAACTTTGTCTGTAGCCTTCTGTCTGATTTAATAGAATGAAATATACAAATCATTGCTTGAAACTTTTGAGCATTCAGTACCCGAAAATTGCAGACACGGTGTAAATGTGGCGTTTACTTTGTCGATTAATGATGGGGGCGCGTTGTTCACAAGGAACGAGTCAAATCTCGCCGATGATAACTGTCCTTCTTCGTCCAACTTACATGAAAAACATAATTGAACCAAACTTACAAAGGTACTGTTTTTACGGGATATTGTGAACAGGCTAATTGTTTATTGCTTACAAATCCTTCTTTCTTCAAGACGCATTTCAAGATACACTATGAGAAGGAATGCTACATTAATTCTTGACTTGGATGGACAAGTTTACGGAATCAGCACAGAGGATCGAAATAAAGCTTATTCTACCGTTTGTTTCTTGGCTTTATCCTTCCCGTTCTTAAACTTCATGGTTTTAGAGCAGAAAGCTATTCCACTGAATTGACGTTTGTTAATGTCAGCTACAATTGCACCACAAGGTTTCTCTGCTGCCGCACTGATGGTCATCTACCAGGACCGTCCAGATGTGCATGAATTAAAATATAGGATATATTATTATATTTAAGAAAGACTGATATAAAGAGATAAATTGAGATATATTCAATACCTGAATGTGACAGACGATAGTAAGATACATAACCAAAAGGGCTAGGAATGTAATTCGATGCATATTTGAAATCCTTAGTGGTTCTATCAATTATCAGGGGTAATATCAAGACATTCCTCCCGAGAGATTGCTTGCATGCTTTATATACCCTCAGCTCATGAATAGATGGAAAGAATTAACAACAAAACACGTTAAGTCCATTATGCGCTTGATTATGGTTTTATGGATTGAGTCTGAGTGTTACAGATGGAAGCTCACGACTCACGAGATCGTAAAGTAAAAATGCTTTACAACTGAACTTAAAAGCCTTTCCATTTAGACGTTTTTGAAACAAAAGTTTTATTTGAAACGAGTGAAAAAGAGCTTTTAAAATCGAAGATTTTAATAAAATCCATTTAATCGCGTAAAAGTACTAAAAATTCGTAACTTATTATATCTTGAATATGAGAAATGTAATGACGATTCATCTCAGAAACTGATCTGATGATTTGCGGTTAGTCGAACTAGAAAGAATACCCAGTATGAAATATTTCATGCTTTTGTGATCTCATGACGAAGGATTCATCTTATCTCAATCTGAAGTCTCATATTATGTATCTATGAAGATATTTATGATCTAGTTCCATAAGCCTTGGCTGGAGCGATGGCATGTTTCGATTTTGGAAGCTAAAAGGTTGGAGGCTTAAGTACATGAATGTAGGTTCCACAGCTCTGATAGCATTATGAGTATTCAAAAAGACTCACAAGGCGAAGATGAGGAATTAAATGTGAATGGACAAAATGTGGCTAACTACAAGAAGAAACACACTGACGACACCTTCGCTAGTTTGATCGTGAATGAGTCAGAAGAGTTGGAATTGGAATCAGAACCGGATTTACTATCAAGACCAGAAGATGCAAGTAACAAGGCTGAGCAGGAGAAAGATGTAAAACCTGTGAGCATGTGGGTGTTCAATCCGTCGATAGATCCTTCAGTTTCGAATTCAAATTACTCTACAGTGACAAATTCAACGATTATGGAACCTGTGAATCCTGTATCGGCTCGTGAAGCCAAGAAGAAGTTGTCTCCCGAAGAAGAAAAGTTGGCAGCCAAAAAACGGGCAACGTCACTCGTGACAATTACTCGACATTTGCATGTCATATTCTGGATCTTGATATTCGCCAACTTGAGTCTTCTCTTTCCCTTTGGAATGATTGTCCATCGAGTGGTTTGGGGAACTGCTGGAACGTACGCTTCGCATGCAACCTGGGACTTTCTGGTTCCTTGTGTCGGAGTTGAAGTTGCTTTGGCTCTAATTGTCTTTCCATACTTCGCGTTTGCTCGTTTGAGTGATATCAAGTCTTCAAACAAGAAATCTACATTCCACCTGATATTTACGATACACATTACACATTTCATGGTGATGTTGCTCGCTATAGGAGTCATTACAAAAATCCGCCTGGAAGAAATTAGAGAACAGTTGTCGGGAGATTTAAACGATTCTATTCTTATAAAAGAAAAAAGTCCTGGGAGAGCCCGTGTGGTGAAAAATTTAAAGGAAACTCAGTTGTTAAGAAAATGCTGTGGAGTAGACAGCTATAAGGATTGGAATAAGCTGTTCATCGCTGATGAGTATCCGATATCGTGTTGCGACGAAGGAAAAACCCGGAATAATACGTGTCCGTTGCACGAAGCAAAGCAGAGAGGAGGATGTCTTACTTTGGAGTTCAGTGCTGCCCTTGGCCTATGCGGATCATTTGCGGTGACGTTGAGCATATCAGCAATCCTTTCCATCCTGATGGTCTTACAACTAATCAAAATAGAGCGTTACGTAAGAAAGAATATCGGATTAATTAGTGAGGTGAGCTTCGTTGCTTATAAAAGCAGAAGCAATCTAAGTCGAAGTAGCAAAGCTAGTAAGACAAGCAATCTAAGTCGAAGTAGCAAAGCTAGTAAGTCTAAAAGCCTTCCAACCATAAAAAGCTCAAAGAAGTATAATAATCAGACAGCAGTGAAGACCAATGTGCTTGAAATTGCAAACCCTGATGGTGACTTCAATAAACAGTGAAAATATGAATAGAATTGCAATCGACATAACTTATATTTGATTGGTATTTAATAAAAATCATGAATGGCAGCTCATAACTTTAGCCTTTTGATGTCTTCTGACCGGAAATCTGACCTAAAATTAGGAAAAAGATGCGTTTACTTAAATAGTGTTTATATTTTTTTTACAAAATAAGATAGTCCTAGATAATCATTGATGTAAGCTAACTCACCTCAAAGCAAGGATTTGTCGAACCTCTTGACTCGTAAGCCTCCATGTAACAGGACCTTTACCCCAATAGTCTGCGACTTCGGAAACTTTTTCCAGCGTCAGTAAAATTGTTATCTGCGTTAGTCTTGCAAACTTATCCCTCACTGACCATGTTGTGTTGTTGGTTAGGTATCCTATCAGAATCCTCAATTCCTTGTCGAATTGTAATCCTCCGATCTAGTTAAGTCGGCAAAAATGGTAAGGTTCGTCATTTCAAGTTCGTACTGTTTCATAAGTCTGAAGTGCAAGCTAAAAAATTACTCTATTAAATCTTCCTTTAAGAAGCGCCTTTTCCATCTGAATGGAAGTTTCAGCTGTTACAAGCGCCACAAAAGCTTCGTAACCTGAAGGACTCATACAGCTCTTGAAGGATTTAAGGAAAGCATCTAAGTCAGTGATGAAAGTTGTCATTGCGCCACTCTCATCACTAAACTGATCTTCCTCCAACTCGTACGAGGGCCTCTAAATATAGAATACAATGACAAATCAAAATAAATCAAAACAATAGTTATATAACTTGAAGATACCAACTTCATGAAAGAATGCGTCCATCCACGGCTTTACACGAGGTTTTACAGCACTGGACTTCAATTGGGAAAGACCAAACTCAAAAACAGATTTCAGTCGAATATTGACAGACCCTAACCCTGACAGACAACTAGAAATCTTCTCTTTTTCGTATTTCGACAGATGTTGACCAAACGAGTCGTTCATGGATGTTTCAAGGGAAGTTTTCAACGACGTCACATACTCCATACTGATGTCCGTATTGTTCAGATACGCCTAACAAACACAAATTACAGATATTGGACTTCTGAAGTCCGAAATCAAGTGAAGAACTTACAATAAACTGAGCTCGACTCTTTTCAATATCTGAACTTTGAATTTTTCCATGCTGTAAAGAACTTTGGAGAACACTGTACGCTTGAGCCAGATCAAGGTAACCACTTGGAAAGCCTGTAATGCAAAACGCTTATTTCATTTCCATATTCTGATGTAGAACTGTAAAAGTATGATTGTACGTGATGACTAACCTTGACGAAGTTGCGACAATAGCAAGTCAGCAAAATCAGACTCAAGTATTCCACACGCGTTATTGATGACAGCACAAACTCCATCGACACTCTCGGAAGCTAGGGACCTCTTAATACACTTTTTGACGATGAAGAAGACATCATCAGTCATGCTGGACTGAACGAAAGAATCTTCTCCAGACCCTTCAATAAGTTTATCCATCTCCACAGCCTTGAAAAATTAACAGGATCGAAATTAAAATATTAAATTTAGGTCTATTACTAATAAATAGTTTAATAGCTAGTTATTAGCAGCCAGTCTGACTTTGACATTTACCTTTTGAACACTCTCAGCCATGAAAAATTGTTCAAGAAGAATGTACTGTCCGAGTAATACTTGCATCACTCTAAATGTTTCACTTTCCTTGAGTAAGCGATCTAGGCTAGCCATTTTTAAAGACTTTTCTTGTTCGTCTGTTACAGATACATCCACATCACTCTGAAGAATAACATCAATTTTTTTCGTTAAAGATTAGCGATTAAGCTGAAGCTTAATATACTTTAATGTGTTCAAAGTAGTAAAAGTAGTCCACTTACAGTCACTCTTCTTTTGACAAATCGAGCATACAGTTCTGTTCGTGCGTTGAGGAGAGTTAACTCGCTGAGCACCAAATCTAATTCTTTGGGATCAATTTTGGTTTCTGATTTTTGGTTCATATATTGGCTAACTATATGTATTTTTCTAATAAGATCACGATGCTTGCGGAATTCATCGACTATTTGTTTCGTCTGAAAATCACATTCCTTTTGTAAGTTTTCCATCACTGCCAGCATTCTTCCTGGACCGTAGTACGTTTCTATCAGGGGCTGATGAATTTCAACGATTCGTGCTATGCCTTCGAAGAGAAGAGTTAGGGTATCAGCGTAAATAACGCTGGCTCTTTTATCCGTTTCTCGTGTTATTTTGGCTTCAGTTAGGTTTTTTTGGGAACTCAGGCGAAGCTGAAAACCACCAAATTCAGTTACAAACCAGTTCGCAATTGAAGTTACTACCAGTAGCTAACTAACCTTTGATGAAAGGTAGTTAGTGAAGCGCTGAATCCCCTCATCATGCATGTTGAGCAATGGAAACAGCTTGAAGAAGCGTTCGACAGACGCTAAATCTTCGTCCTTTACAGCCTCGTCAAACTTCTGTGAAACTACTTTCTTCAGACGGTTGTCCGCATCGTGGAGCTTGTGAAATGACAAGTCCATGCTTCGTCCTACAATAACAGGGAAAAATTAAAAAAGTCCAGCAGCTTCAAGTCAGTTAGATAAGAGGCATGCCGTTGTCCCACCTTCTGACACATCCACTGCAGTGTGCTTCAGAAGATTCTCATCCATCGTCAGAAATCGGTGAACATGAGCGGCTGCCTGTTCGAAATCTTCATTTTGCATGGCAGTAGCAACACCTACGCTGCACTGTTGTAGGTCAAGAAGATCGTTTACCCTTTGCTGACACTCTGCCACGCGATTCTACAAAAAAAACATTTCTATTCTATCACAAATTCTATCGATGTGAATCTTAAAGAACATTTCAAAAATACATAAATTACATACCTTGGCCTTATCCAACACTCTGACTTTTGCGGAAACATCTTCAGCGAGGGCAGCCGTAGATCGAATAACACTAGCAAAATGTTGCGCTTCGGCTTCCACAGGTTTCAAATTGCTTAATTTTTTTGTGACTGTTTTCAAGTGAATCTCTATATCCGCTCGGTTGGACAATAACTGTGCGATATGTGACTCACACTCGACCTGTAAAAAACCAATCGTTATATGTTTGCACGTTGATTTCGAATTCGAATATTTTTCTGATACTGTACACTTACCTCTTTTGTTTTCAAAGTTGCCTCAAGAGCATGAATATCCTCGAGTGAGGAAATTGATGAAATGTCGATAGAGAAAGGTTGGTCCATGTCGACAGTCGACAAACAGTCGACCAGAACTCAAATCAATCAATCTATGCAGTCGAAACTCGGAAGTTATTGTTACGTGTGAGGCCGGTGTTTGTCAACAGTGAGTTGGCAGTGGGGCAAGGTGAGAAATATTTTCCCACCTTCGGTCCCTTCGGTGTCAGTGGTCGTTAAGTCTTGTTTGTCTTCGCTTAAACTTCTCCACCACAGCCACCGCTTATCTCTTCATTTGCTTATCTGAACTTTACATATTCGTCTTGTCCCACTTGTACGACATTGTAAGGATGCCGGGGGCCGAGAGCCTCTTCGATAAGCTAGCCTCCAAGTTGGACGGCAATGAGCGGCACTCCATCACGCCACCCCCGACATCCAAGTCCAAAGCACCCAAGGTAAGAGAGTATTTTCATTGCAATTGCTACAACTCTGACATTACTTTGGCTGTTGGCGAAATTGTTAGGATTTCAATAATAGCTCATTAGATTTCTTGAGTATTCTTCACGTCTCACGTGGGCATGATTCCGATCGTGCAGGGCATTTAAAATTAAACGTTCATTAGGCAGATTAGTTTCGTGGTTGTACGGGGAGATTCGTGAAGCATTTTTAAGCATTTTGTGAGTAAGGAGGTTATGGATGATAAGGCGGGTAGCCTCTAGGTGGCTTATCTTATCGGTGACAACTGTGAAGAATGTCAAAAAAGCAATAATATTGTCGTTAGTATGTTGGGTCAGTCAACCCGGCGAGTGATTGGCTGCTTCGTTCTTCGTGCGCGCCACTTTTCCCATGTTCCTTAGTTGTCGGTTTCTGGACTCAGCATTCATTCAACAGCGAGTTCTTTTCTTTCATCATCACGTCTCTCGCAGTTTGTCGCGCTTTGGGGAGGGTTGCAGCTCTCAACGGTTTTGTTGGTGGCAGGAATTGTCGTTACGTCAATAATTTATCGGGTAGCTTTGGGGGAGGGAGAGGGAGGTTGGGTAGGGAAATAATTAGTCCAGGGACTTGGGGGTTTAGTATTCGAAAGATGTCGTCTGATTCGGAAATATCGCTTATTGAGTTTCCTCTTAAGGTAGTGTGGTACAATTGTAATTGGTAGTTTTAAGGCTAATCATCGATTTTGACGGAACAGTTCTTAAATGGGTTGATTTGTGGTTTTGCAGGAATCCTCGAAGACAGTTAATGTCAAGTCCAAAGATAAGAATGGAGAGGGTAGTGGAAATGGGGAACCAGCACCGCCGCCTAAAAAACAGGGAAAGAAGAAAATTGAAGAAATTTATCAAAAGAAAACCCAGCTGGAGCATATCTTGCTTCGTCCTGATACATATATTGGTAGGATGTGCTGTAATTTAATATTTGGGTAATGTAGGAATCAATAATCTTGGTTGTGTGGTTAATATCGCCATCGCTTTGTGATTTCAGGATCTGTGGAGGCTGTGAAGGAAAACATGTGGGTTGTAGATGATGGGAAAGTCGACCAACGAGAAGTCACCTATGTACCAGGTCTTTACAAAATTTTTGACGAGATCCTTGTCAATGCTGCTGACAATAAACAGCGAGACGGCAAAATGGATTGTATCAAGATTGACATTGATCCGTAAGTGAAGGCAGATTTTTTTTCCTGACAGACGAATTTCATTATAATGTGCCCTAAGTTGGTCAGTATTATTTTATAGCTCGGTATGTCTTTATAATTAAGTAACTTTTGCTCTGTTGTAGGGAGAACAATAAAATCTCCATTTGGAACAACGGAGAGGGAATTCCGGTGGAAATGCATTCGGAGGAGAAAATGTACGTCCCTACTTTGATCTTCGGACATTTATTGACTTCATCTAATTTCGATGATGAAGAAGAGAAAGTTACGGGAGGTAGAAACGGGTACGGAGCCAAGTTGTGCAACGTATTCAGCACTAAGTTTACAGTGGAGACAGCAAATAAGAAGAGAAAGAGAGCCTTCAAGCAAAGTTGGCAAACCAATATGTCAAAAGCTGGAGAACCCAAGATCAAGGACTATATGGGAGATGATTATACCAAGATTACGTTTGAACCAGATTTGTCCAAGTTTAAGATGGAATCACTGGACCAAGACATTGTTTCGATTTTCCATCGAAGGGCCTACGATGTAGCTGCTACATCTGGCTGCAAAGTAATGCTAAACGGGAAACGACTTCCAGTCAAAAACTTCAAGGAGTACGTCGATTTGTATTTGAAAGAAAGAACTGATGAGGCTGGCAACCCTATCAAATTTCAGTATGAGAAAGTGAACGATCGATGGGAAGTGGCTTGCTGTTTGTCAGAGAACGGGTTCCAGCAAGTTTCTTTTGCAAACTCAATTGCCACAACGAAAGGAGGAAAGCATGTGGACCACGTTGCTGACAACCTAATCAAGTCCCTTGCAGAAACCATTAAGAAGAAAAATAAAAATGGATTCGACATGAAGCCCAGTCAAATCAAAAACCACCTGTGGATATTTGTTAACGCACTCGTCGTGAACCCCACGTTTGACTCTCAAACAAAAGAGTTTATGACACTCCAAGCCACCAAGTTCGGCAGTAAGTGCCAAGTGAGTGATAAGTTTACGCAGTCGGTGATAAAGAGCGGAATTGTGGAGGCTTGTCTCAGTTGGGCTAAGTACAAGGCAGAAGAAAAGCTAGGGAAAATGCAAAAAGGAACTAAGAAGGTCAAAATTTCAGGTGTGGTAATATTTAACATCTGGTACCTGTATGTTGATCCAAATGATAGCAAATCTTACCTCTTTTTAGGTATACCGAAATTGGAGGATGCCAACGAGGCTGGACGTGTTAATTCATACAAATGTACGTTGATCCTGACTGAGGGAGATTCAGCTAAGACGTTGGCAGTTGCGGGATTAGGAGTTGTTGGACGAGATCTTTATGGTGTATTTCCTCTAAGAGGTAAATTGCTGAATGTGCGAGAAGCTTCTACAAAACAGGTAATTTAAACCTCAGATTATAATCATTATGCGTGTTAAACACATGTGTTAGTAGATAATCTACTACACATGTGTTTAACTTATTAATTTAAAACTTACCCAAACTGATTTAATTCAGATTATGGATAACGCTGAAATCAATGCACTCGTTAAAATATTGGGACTTCAGTATAAGAAGAAATACGACTCATCTGAAGACCTCAAAACTCTACGATATGGAAAGCTTATGATAATGACCGATCAAGATCACGACGGCTCGCATATTAAGGGGCTGATCATTAACTTTATTCATCATAATTGGCCAAGTCTCTTAAGGATGAACTTCATTGAGGAATTCATCACGCCCATTGTGAAAGCATCAAAAGGAAAGAACACCTCTATTTCGTTTTTCTCCATGCCCGAACTAGAAGAATGGAAGAAGAACACCCCTAATTGGAAAACGTACAAAATAAAGTACTACAAGGGTGAGAGTACTAGATTCTTTACTTGTTTCTTTCAGGTGTAAGTGAGACTCATCGACTAATAGTAATTTGCCTTATCTACTTTAGGGTTGGGTACTTCGACGTCTCAGGAGGCCAAGGAATATTTCTCCGACATGCAGAGACATCGAATCAAGTTCAAATATGATGGGAAAAACGATGATGATAATATTATGATGGCGTTCAGTAAACAGTGCGTGCAACAGAGGAAAGACTGGCTGACCACATGGATGGAAAGTGAGTCGGTTTGTTAAAGCGTCTACAGTCAACAGTGAAAGTATTTAGTATTGAAAAAGTAATACGTGTTATGTTATAATCGTATTTTAGCAACTAAATCTCGGCGTGAAATGGGCCTGGGTGAAGAAATCATCTACCACAAAGATGTGCATGCAATCACATACACTGAGTTCGTCAACAAGGAGCTGGTTTTGTTTTCTAACCTGGACAACTCGCGTTCGATTCCGTCTCTGGTTGATGGCCTCAAACCTGGCCAAAGGAAGGTCCTGTACACCTGTCTTAAGCGAAACGACAAGAAAGATGTGAAAGTAGCTCAATTGGCAGGCTCAGTGGCTGAACACTCAGCGTATCACCACGGAGAGCAGTCGCTCATGTCCACCATCATCGGTCTTGCACAGAATTACGTAGGATCGAATAACATAAATGTACTACAGCCGATCGGTCAGTTTGGAACTCGACTTCAAGGAGGAAAAGATGCTGCGTCACCTCGTTATATTTTCACAATGCTAAGTCCACTTGCCCACAACATCTTCAATCCGAAGGACTCTCCTCTTCTGAACACTTTGTTCGATGATAGCCAGCGTATCGAACCAGAGTACTACGTTCCTCTCATTCCAATGGTGTTAGTAAATGGGGCCGATGGTATCGGAACTGGGTGGATGACGAAAATTCCTAACTTCAACCCACGAGATATCGTCCGAAACCTGAGAAAAATGATAGAAGGAGAAGAGCCTTTACCCATGAAACCCTGGTACAAAGGCTTCAAAGGAGAAATCGTAGAGATTGGCCCTCAAAGGTACGCGTGTAATGGGGAAGTCTCTATTCTCAACTACGGAAAAGAAATCGAGATCACTGAGCTCCCTGTTGGCACTTGGACCCAGAATTACAAGGAAAGTTGTATGGAAGTGTATTCTAACGGCACGGAAAAGCAGCCTGCTTTGATCTCAGATTACAAGGAGTACCACACAGATACAACAGTTAAGTTCGTGGTGAGCATGAAAGAAGACCAGTTCCGAAAACACGAGGACAAAGGATTCCACGAAACTTTCAAATTACAGTCAACTATTAACTTGACTTCAATGGTGTTGTTTGACCGCATGGGTTGCCTTCGGAAGTATGAAACAGTTTACGACATTCTCAAGGAGTTCTTCGAAATCCGAATCGAGTTTTACCAGAAGAGAAGGGAATATATGTTGGGTCTCCTAGAGGCGGAAGCATCCAAGCTGAGTAATCAAGCTCGATTCATTATGGAAAAGTGCGATGGGAAACTAACGATTGAAAACAAAAAGAAGAAAGCAATGGTTGCTGAATTGATCAGTAAGGGATATGACCGAGATCCAGTGGCAGTGTGGAAAGAGAAAGAGAAGAAATTGAGTCTGGAAGATGATGAAGACGGTGCCGTAGAAGAGGAGGAAGAGGAAGAAGGTACCTCGAAGAAAGACGGGGGAGATGAAGTATTGGATGGGCAATCGAAACACTTCGACTATCTGCTCGGTATGAAAATGTGGAGTCTTACTAAAGAGAGTAAGGAACGTCTGTTACGCGACAGGGACGTTAAAAGGAAAGAACTTGAAGATTTACGGAAGAAGACTCCAAGCGACCTGTACAGGGATGACTTGGACGAGTTTATGACGAAATTGGAAGAGGAGGAACGGAGGGTAGCTGAAGAAGAAGCTTCTAGTGGAGTTAAGAACAAAAAAGCTATTGCTGCTCAAGGAAAAGGAGCTGCCAAGGGTCGAGTTGCCAAGACTGTTGTTGCTGAATACGCCCCCAGCCCCAAAGGAGAGAGGGTAGCTCCCAAACTTGATGAGATGGTGAAGAAATTCGAGGCTCTTAATAAAGCGAAGGAAAACAAAGGCAAAGGTCGACCGAAAAAAGTAAGTACATTCCACATCCACATAATAAGTTATCCATAATTTCTTTATTAATAATGTATTGTATTTTAACGTTATTTGTGTAGGTAAAGGAGGAAATCGAGGAGAAAGATGAGTTCGACATGCTTCTGGATGACGCAAATGTTTCGCTACGAGAGAAACTAGATAGTTCGACGGAAGAGGTGAAAGCAGTTGCGGTCAAAGGAAAAGGAAAAGCAAATGGAGCCGCAAAGAAGCAAGGACCATCGAAAGATGGATTGAAGCAAACGAAACTAGAGTTCGGGAAAGCAGCTGGTAAAGGGAGTCGTAAGAAGAAGCAAGGAAGTGATTCGGAAGATGAGATGTCTGACGAAATCATGACGGATTCTGACATAGAAATTTCGAAACCGAAAGCTAAAGCTCCTCCAGCGAAGAAAACTGCCGCGGCTCCAAAGAAAACTTCCTCTCCCAAGAGAAAGAGAGCTGTAGTAAGCGATTCTGAAGATGACTTCAAATCCTCACCATCACCTAAGAAGAAGAAAGCGAGCCCTAAGAAAGGTGGAAAGAAAAGAAAAGGTAGCGATTCCGACGACGACGTCATTTTAGATTCTGACGATGAGAGTTTTGCGGCGTCTGCAGTCCGAGCTGCAGCGTCTGAACGAGTGAAGAGAACTGCTGCTGTGCAGAAAAAGTACGTGTTTGATGATGATGATGAAGATGACGTACCCTTCAGTTCCTCTGGTAGTGAGGATTAGATCTGTTGATTTGTTGAAATACTTAAGTATTATTATTGCTGTTTGATGTTATTTAAACTACACAAGCGATACTCATTTTACGTACTTCAGTAGTTTTGAAACGGTTTTTACTTCCAGCATTGGTTAATATGCAAATGCACACCATGCGCACCGCGTAGTTAAAATCTGAATATTATTATCATAAATGTACGTGTGAATGTGTAGGCATCTTTTAAATGTATGAATTGTCAGACTTTGTAAGATTTATTGTGGAAATAAAGGTAACACTGTGAATGTCTATTGAATTAAGAGAAGGCAACTTGTTTATTAAATTCCTTGTTTAGACAAGAATGTGTGTAATTGACAGATGGGCATAATGCTTATAATAATAATATGGATGGAGTTTGACTTTGACATAATTGCATAGAATTGAAAAAACAATAAATTGAGTGATAAATTGAATAATAAAGCTTAGCACTATAATTATGCCGATTAGGAGTAAGAGACAGCTTAAGGTATATATTCTACTTGTGTTGCTGAATAACTTCTCTGATTCTAGCGGCGCTTGCTCCAGAGAATTGGGTCACCTTAAGAAAACAGAATTAGTAATTAATGTTTGAAGAGCAATCAAAATTAAACAGTACTTAAATACTGGACACACAGTCTGGACCTGTAATGATAAATATAACCCGAGAAACCCAGCGAGGTTAACCTACCTGGTTGCCATTCTTAAAGAAAATGAAGGTAGGCATAGCCGTGACATTATATTCGGCGGCGATATCCTCATTCTCGTCGACGTCAACTTTGAGGAACATGACGTCAGTAAATTCGCTGGCCGCCATTTTCACAAGTTCCGGTGCGATCATTTTGCAGGGTCCGCACCAAGTCGCGTAAAAATCGACAACGACCAAGTTATCTCCCGCCTCTTTGAGCTGACGGTCGAAGTGATCCTGTCATTTATTCCGTATCAATAATCGCTTATCTCGTTGAAACTTGAACCGCAGACTTCAGTCTGCAGAAGTGAGGACGAGGACTTACCTTATCTTCGATGTGGGTAACAGTCATGATGATTCAGCAGTGTTTGGGCGTCGATAAGAGATATCACAGTGGAACTTGCAGACAGCTACTTACTAGCTACTACTTCGTCTTGACTTGACTGACTTGGTGGTTGCTGGAGGAATGAAGGAATGGCTGAAGCTGATGGAAGGTGAGGAATAAAGTGGCGGTGGTGGTGGTGGAATGACAATGTTTGGTGAGAAGGTGTGTGCATGTGGTGTGGGCATGATCATCGTCATCGATCTCTTCATTAATTTTTTTTTGAGTCATCATCTTCGGTAATCATCAGCGAATTAGTAATAAGGTAATGACGACAGGGTGGGGAGTCCAAAGAGGTCCGTTTGTGGGAATATGGGAAATGTGCGATGAGTGACTTATTAATGCGGTTTAGAGGCGGGAAAAGCTCCCGTGGAATATTTTGCAGAGGAGAGAAATGACGAATGGAAGGGGAGTTGTGAGACTTACGTCGACTTTGGCGTCGTCGGTGACGTCTCGGGCGAAATTGGCGTATGTGCCTAAACATTGTTCGCCGAGGGAAGAGGATGTCCAGTGTTTGTCTGGGTTTGTGGAGAAGTACGCGCCGCTTCTTGTCCTCACAGGTGAGAATTGATAAGGTGGGTTTGATTTGAAGAGAAAGTTATGTAATGGTTATAAATGTAATGTTTTTATTTTATGATTTATGTAACAATGACTCGGGGATGGTTTCAATTTCAATTATTGAAATGTCGAATGCTTTTAGGAGCTGGAGTGTCGACGGAAAGTGGGATTCCTGATTATCGTTCGGAAGGAGTTGGTCTCTACGCCCGGACTAACCGGAGACCGATGGAGATAAAGACGTTTATGGGATCACATGGAGCAAGAAGGTTTTACTGGGCGAGGAATTTTTTCGGATGGCCTGGAATGGAAGCATTGCAGCCGAATGAGTCGCACAGAACGTTGAGGAGGTGGGAGGAAGCGGGGGTGGTGAAAGTAATTGTGACACAGAATGTCGATGGACTTCATGCGAAAGCGGGGACTCGAACGGCTGTGGAACTTCATGGAACTGCACATACGGTGAAGTGTCTCGGCTGTGGGTGGTCACAGGGAAGGACGGAGTTCCAAGGGGTGTTGATGGGTGCTAATCCTCATCTGAGGGAGAGTTTCTCTAGTCTGAAGATGCAATATGATCGTCCTGATGGAGATGTGGATCTAGAACAAGAAATCTCGGAGTCGTTTGTGCTGCCCGATTGTCCTTCGTGTGGAGGAATACTAAAACCTGACATTGTTTTCTTTGGGGATAATGTTCCTAAGCAAAGGGTGGAACTGGTCTATGGTGAGTTAACAAATTGACTTTCGAAATTGAAATCGGTTGATTAATGTTTGAAGCTTAATGATTTTTTAATTTGTAGATGAGTTGCGTTCTTCACGAGGGCTTGTTGTTCTTGGATCATCTCTACAGACATTCTCTGCCTTCCGTTATGTCCTACGTGCGAAAGAGCGTGGGATTCCTATTATTCTTGTGAATCTTGGCTCATCCCGTGCCGACAGTCTTGTTAGTACCAAATTGACGTGTAGAATTGGCGAAATCTTACCTCTTTTGAAGTTATGACTTTCATGGTCCCTAGATAAGTCGCACCTTAATGTAAACTACAAAACGAGATTAATAAATCTAACTCAGTAATAGTTTTGCTGTCTTTTTTGTCGGATTTTATTATGTCTGTCATTTGTTCTGCTACGTGCAGTTAAGCGTTAATTGTTTGAGCAATTTTAATTTATTCATTACTGCCATTTCAAATGTTTCAAAAGACAGTCATCCGTATATCATGAATAATTTACATCTAGACTCCTAGTTGCATAAAACACAGGAATCCCATATTCCGTCTGAGATATTTCACTGCATGCAATCAATTTTTGTAATCGTTCAAACGACCTCTTGAAGGTGAAACCGGGGATCATAAGGTAGCCTATGGACAGTACGCTTTGTTTCTGCGAGGAGTGACATAATTGTGCGTATTATGCAAGCGGTGATATGTATGCCGGAGAGCAAGAAGACGAAGACTGGCTAAGACTTTTTGTTGAACAAGTGGCGAAAAATGAATAGGTATAAATCATTCCCATCCCGTTCTGTACACTCGAGGGAACTTGTGTTCATTTCGCATTCAGCGAAGTCTACATGCACCTATACAAAAGACAGACACGTACATGTACAGTTGAGTGTGCAGTAGTGCAGTAAGTCTCATGTTTCTCTTTTGATTACGAGGTTCATAGTTGCGTCTTTCGTTTCACTTGCGGTTGTGTCACCGATCCTATGACGAGCGATGGAACTGTAGTAGCACTTAGGAAACTCTGAGGATTCCCTTTGTGATGCCTCATTGGTTTCTGGGAAGCTTGGAACTTTTTCGTCTTTGGGAAAGGTGAAATCCAGCTAGAAAAGACTGGAAACTTCCTCTGGGGGGTAATGAAATACATTTTTACTTCCTACAGAGAACTATATAACAGTCCTATATGGAGATGTCTCGCAGTTATTTTGAAAGTGATTGATTAGGTCTTTAATGACTATTATTTAATTTTATTGATTAGAAGAAGGAAGGTAGAAAGTGGAGTAATCAATAAATGCTACTTTTAGACAGCCTCCAACTATTCACAATTTCCCCGTAAATATTATAGTCGAGTCAAAGTGGAATTTTAAAAAGTATTCATTTTGAAAGTATTGATTTTAATGATTGTCTGTCGTGATGAGTTAATAAATGAAAATGATGGATTGCAGATGCGTGAAGTCTTGGAGTTGAGTTGATGGCTTAATGAGTATTAATGTCTGTATGGAATTACACTGACGAATCCTCGCAGGATAATCCATTTGTCACGTCAATGAGGGGGGTGGTTGTTCGACGAATAATGTCGAAATAAAAGATGATTTTGAAAGTAGTTATCTCATTCATATAGTGTTTATATTCCTGCTATACTGACGAAGCTTCCTAATGGTTTTTGGCAAATACTCTGAGCTTGCTGGAATTAGCAATAATACACTTGACGGTACAGCAACACTCATGCCAATTTTGGCGATAATCTTGTCAACATTGCTAATGGCAATTCAATTTCTGTCTCTGCAATCATGCTGCAAGAGAGAAGTTCAAGTCTGATTTTCGAGATTCGCTGAGTCGCTTTACAAGTTTCAAGGCTACGAAAGGCAAATTGATTTTCCAGAGGATTTAAATTGGTATGGATTACGAGCGAGTAGACGTTGAGGAGAAGAAAAAGGATTTCGATTTGGATTCGGAGGCTGTGGAAAATGAAGAAGAAGAAGGACAATGGGCAAGCGTGCGAAGTATTGTGAAGGTCGTCCAGAGGGACAATCCCAATAACCCTTTCAAACCGAACTCCGTGGCGTCGATTCATCGTCTCGCGGCGAGGGGAAGGAGGAACAATGAGCGACTTACTGTGGAGGAAGAACGGATGCTCCAAGCATATGGAGCTTACTTGGATCTCTGTGTTCCTTTGGAACGCACTATTCCTGCAGGTACTTTCTTTGCAGCTACAGAGACAGATGCGTGTGTAGTTGAAGGAACATGGAAATGTCGTTAGGCTTACGCTGAAATAATGCACTAAGCTATCTCTAAGTCTATTTGTGTTGCATTCTGCACGCATACTTTAGCATGAGATGTCCTAGAGACTCCTGTAGGGATGAAAATGAGAATTGCTGCACTAGAAATACCTATAGCCAAAAAGTTATCACTTATTTCGCCAAAATTGACATTCGTCAAAATCCGCATTCGCCTAAATCGACATTCACCAAAATTTGTGCTTTCGCCAAAGGCACTATCACCAGAATGACCAAACATATAGTTGTATCGTGGTTTCCATTTCCATGTTCTTTGGTTTGTACTGTGTAGATAGTTGGTTATGGACACAGGACACAGATTAATGAGACACAAAATGAATGTGCAATCTTCATAGGTCCTCAGATGTCTCAGATATCTCGCGAGAGTCGAGCAGAACTGGAAAAACTTCCAGCGTGGCTGCAGTCCTTTGTTGTCGCGAGGTTTGACACGATTCACGCGAGGTATGGTCACCACACTCACATCTTCTTGGGTCTCCTCGCAAGTCGTATGGAATACGCCCGGATGAAGACATGGACACTCTTGTCAAAGAACATCGAAGAAACCATCGACTTTGTGAAAGACGCTGAGAACCACGAGGAAGAGACGGCTGCTTTGGTTGACGCTCATCTGATTGAAGCAGTCAACAAGAAGCATGCTGCTGTGAGTGGACAAATCTTAAGAATGGACCCTTTCCATCCTCCCGAGGAGTTCCTCGTAGAAAGACGAAGTCTTGAGGAGAGTGAGGCGTGGAGTCCGCTGTTTTTGCAGCGGGCTGCTGATGCTTTGCGAGCAGTTTTACTTGCAGGAGCATCAGACGACGAGGAGGAAGGAATGGACCGAGTTGCTGATGAACAATGGCCTGAGACTGAACTGCGGGAGAAGGAACAAGCAAAGCGTCGAAGGAGACGAAAAAGATTTCTTCCGAAAGTCGGCGATGAGGAGTACAAATGGTTGGGAAGGAACTGGGCAGAAATTGTTTCAGAACAAGAGAACTTCCGGGCGAAAGGTCAGTGGCAAGCGGAGCTGGAATTCACACCGAAAGACAAAAGGAAGGAGTTTTTTATGAAGACGTTGGTCCCTTCGAATCCTGAGGAGATTGAAGAGAGGAAACGACTGATCAAGAAGAAAAAGAAGAAAGCTAAAGCAGTAAAAGACGATGGACGTGAAGAGGAACGACTAGCAGATGAAATGGTGAAGCGACGTCACAAGGAACAGATTGACGATGACGAAGTAAGAGGCGGGTGTTGTGGAGGTTTGCTTCGGTATTTTGGGTTGGCGAACAGGAAGTTCTATTCGTACAATCCTGGGCATCCGTTGTACCGGAAACCAAATGCATCTGTTCGAAGGAAGGCGAGACTGTTCCAGGAAAGGGGAATCGGGAAACGCCCTTCGAGACTTTACTTTAAGGATCCTTGTAAAGGTCCACTGACTCGGGTGGTGAGGGAAGAACATCAAGGACGGAGGTACGAAGGCTTCCACGCTTTCATCAACTCGATTGTCGAGTCGGATTGGTTCAACAGAGGAATTATGGGAATCATTTTATTGAATGCGATGTTCCTTGCGGTGGAAACTTCTGAAGATGAAACTCAGGATTTCTCCAACCTTTTTGATGTGTTTGACAGTGTAAGGCCTTAATTATGTTATAGGTGGCTTGAGATTGAGAGACTAATCTTTATTTTAGATGACTGTGATTCACTTTTTAAGGTGTTTTTGAGCATTTATCTAGTGGAGTTTGCAGTGAAGTTTTACGCGAATCCGGTGTACTATTTCCACTCTGGATTTAACGTATTTGATTTTATAATTCTGATGACTTCGTTCATTAAAGCGATCACGGCATGGACTGATAGAGACTCTCAACTGGGATGGCTGCTCCAATTGTTTATTGTTGTGAGAGCTTTGAGGATTCTTCGTGGAGTGTCGATGTCAATTACCATTCAGGTATATATGATTAATATATGATAGAGATTGTCTGTGAATAATTGTGCTTTCTTTTCTAATCTCAGGTGTTGGTTAGTGCGTTGATAGAGACGCTGAGAAAACACGTTCTTAGCGTGGTAATCCTCCTTGTGCTTCTCATGTACATCGCAGCTATTGTGGCATTCTATTTCTTTTCGGATAAACCTGGTCTTAACGATTCCTGGGGGACTGTGGCTAATGGAATGCTTAAGCTGTTTGCTTTCGTCACGGTTAGAATTGAGATAAAGAATTAAAGTGTATCTCTGCACTGGTGTGTTGGTATTTAAAAGCTGAGTGTATCCTTATCCTTATTGTTTAACAGATGGACGGATGGACAGACATCTCCGACGAGTTTGAAGCTGCAGGGTCAACTGTAGAGGGTCGATTCTTTTGTATCATTTGTATTGTATTGGGAAACTTCTTGTTCTACAATATCTTTATTGCCATTATCATCATGCAGATCTCTGAGGCCACGGATAACTTTAGGGTGAGACGAAGCTGTGATAATTGAAGGGAATGAGTAGCTATGTAGCTTGTACACTTGTTTTTTGTGATCCGAACAGAAATCGCAAGCAGACAGGAAGGAATCCAAAGTATTTGTGAAGCAAGAAGCGGTTTTCAAACGACAGAAATTGGACATGCGGAATCTCCTTGCGAGACAGAAGATGGGAATGGCTGATGACTTTTACGAGTTGGGGAGTAAGTTTGTGCGAAGATTGAGACACGACGATTTGAGTGACGACAGAAAAATTTTGACGTCGCCGTTGTGGATTGACGCGTTCTACAAGGGAATGATGCGGACACATCATACCTCGAATGTGTTAGTGAATAAGACGATATAAAGATTGGAATCTTCTTTGATAAGCATAGAAGTAATGAACAAGTAAATATTGGGGGTTGGTAGGTTGATGAACATGCACAGAAAGATGTCAGACAGGCTAGTAGAGCTGAAGAATTTGTACAGCGAAGGGAAGTACGAGACTCGGGGGATAAGCAGGGCCCGTTACAACACTTACATGGAGTCTAAAGCTCAACTGAGGTTACTCAAGGAAATGTTTGTCGACCTGAGAAAAGAAAATCTTGGGGAGACTGAGGACAAGGGAGTCAGAGTGAATCTTCCTCCAATGGATCCCTTGAATATCGTACAGAAGATCGACGGTCCTACTTCTTAAATCTCTTTGTACTTCAATATACTGGAAATGGAAGTTATAACTGTTAGTAGTTAAATTGTAGTTCTATTTTTGGGAGATTATTAGTTTTACTGTAGTGTGGGAAAAAATAGAGTGAAAGAAATGTAAAGCCTATTGAATTTAAGTTTTCATCGTGTAGCTTTTAACTTCCGTTTTGTATCGGTTTCAGCTTACAAACACAAATGACAGCGAAGTGTCAAATTACACTTGTGAGTTGAATTTGAATTTGCATAAAGTTGAGTTGGTGCATAAGGCAGGTTGAGTGTGGCCGTGTGGGAGACTGAAGAGATGACATTATGACACGTAAGGCTTAATAAAGCAGAGATTGAGGCTCACTCCTGACTTTTTGTGTGCTGGAGAAAGGGGAGATTTAATAAAGTCACATTTAATCGGATTAGCTGAGGGTTGGGTAACTTGGGCCGGGCCACACATTGTGCATTGTGTCACACAATTTGTGTGTTCTGCTAAAGAAACCGTGTAATTTGTCCCCCTTTCTACTCCACAGGCTGCGAGCTGCGTTTCTTCCCCTTTCTCCTATTTTTCTGTTATTCCTTATTGTTTTAATTATTCCATAAATACCGTGAAATCCACGAGGCTCATTGGGATTATTGAATAATCTGATGACACACAAATATTGTTTCGGTCACGCCTTGTTACATCACAGCGAAAGGGAGGATTTACGGTGGTGAGGAGTCTAAGGGCTGCTTTAATACACGGAGGAAAGGAGAAAGGACACACATGTTGGATATGTTGAATATTGGACAACATCTGGAGAAGATGATGAATGGTCTCTGATTTTTAGGGGAAATCGGGGTTTCCGACTCCGAGAAAGTTTCATTTTGTGCTCATAAAAAGACGATTTGGAACACTTGCTGCGAGACATTTGAGAAAGGGAGACTGTGTGGGACTCTCTGAGCTGTGGTTGGGGGTTGGTACTAAGCCGTCCCACTTTTGAGGTGAGATGGACGAGGCCCACCCACTTGGAGGATGGGGAAAGATGTTCGGAGGTCGGGGATGGTAGTCGGTAAGTCGGATGTCCTTCAGAGAGACTTATTCCGACTTTCTCGGGAGTTGGAGTGAAAGGACGAAGGAAGGGAAAGTTGTCTCAAGTTGCCTCACAAAGATTAACTTTAAGCTTTGAGGATGGGGCAGTTTTATAATCACGGGGAGTTTGGGTTAACGACGGGATGGAGAGGAGAGGCTGGGGGTGGAGGTGCCAGTGGGGGTGGTGGAAGCGGGTGGACTGGTGACCATCAGTTGAGAAACGGACCTTTCCTGGGATACCACTGCAATGGAAGTGGGGGTGAATACGCTCGGAGACTTCAACAAGAAGCAGCGGCAGCAGCAGCAGCCTCGTTGCAGATGAGCCAACACCCAAGCAGTGGGGTGTGGAATGGAGGGCTAAGTGGGGTGGTCGCTTCAGCACAAGTGGCCAGTGGGATTGCTAATGAGTCCAGGTTAATTAAGAGGAAAAGAGGGAGTGGTTGGGGTTGGAAATTGGAAGTTTGTTAACCAGGTAATTAATTTGTGTGCAGGAGTACTGGAGGAAGTAGAACAAAAGTGAAGAAGCCAAGAAGAAGAATCGCTTCTTTGGCTCAACGGAGAGCAGCGAATATTCGAGAGCGACGGAGGATGTTCAATTTGAACGAGGCTTTTGATAGACTCAGGCCGAAGGTCAGTTGTTTGTAAATGTAAAGGAAAGGAGGAAGGTCTAAGAAGTTAGGGGTTAACATTTAAACATAATTTGGAAATGAAGGTCCCCACATTTGCATATGAGAAAAGATTGTCAAGAATCGAAACCCTCAAGTTAGCGATCTCTTACATCGCATTCATGCGAGACTTGTTGGATAACCACGGACCTAAGGATGAAGGGGGTCCGATGAAATCGGAGATGTTTGGGAGGGGGAGTTCCTTTAGTGGGGGCTGTGGGAGTGGTCACCATCACATGGAACCTCAGCAACAACAGCAACAGCCTCTCTCGGCAGTCGCACTTTACCCCTCAGCCCTTCATCACCTTCATCCCCCTCCTGGGGGATATTCTGAGGGGCCTTCGAGGTTCATTCCTATCTCACCACGTCCCCTACTCCACCACTCCTCCACGTGAATATTTCGAAGTATGTGGCCCTAAATCGTCTTCCAATCTTTATTTGAGAGTTGGATAGTTCTGTAAACTGTGTAGAAAGTGTGCGGCTATGCATTTCATACGATTTTATGATTAATCAACTTTAAATAAAAAACTATTACATAGTCATCGCCTGTTCTTGGGGTTGAATTCACGTTCAGTTCTTCAATTAATTCATTTATTTAATTATTCAGTATTGGCATTGGCATTGACATTATTAGAGGAAGTTGTAGATTTTCATTCCAATTTTCTTCCGAATTTGGTGCATTTTCTGGCAGAAGTAACGAGATCCCCAAATCCGTCTTCGTGGAGGTCATGATGAGTGCCCCCTTCTTTACCTGCAAAGTAGAAGTAGGAGGGACCGTCACAATCCTCGTGAGCAAAAAGCTCCATGCAGGTATTCTTCGTGTTGATTGAGGACGCGTCATCGTTCATAGAAGGAGGAAGATTCACACATTCTCCAGAACTTCTCACCTGAATCATCGATCCTTAAACGAAAAGCATCTTTTAATTCACACCTGTTTCATTTAATAGCAAACTGATAATTTAATATGGCTTTGGCTAGGTACCTTTATGGTACTTTTCCGAATACAAATAGGCGATTGAAACCTCCGGGACTCCGTTCCTTTTAATTAACCCAAATCAATGTTAAGAGAGATTCACAGAGTTACAACCCATTCCTAGTCGTATGCTGTATTAATAGTTAATTATTGTAATTACCCCGGACCAAGAGCCTCAGCAGAACCCGCAAATGCTCCTACAATCGCAAGGATGGACAATTGGATAAACATCTTTCAGTTGGTGATAGTAGGTTCTCGGTTTATTCTTAGTTGGTGTTGGTGTTTCTGGTTTGTTTGGGAGCAGATATACTTTATTCAAAGATTGAAACTGCTTTATATATAACTCCCCAAAAATCTATGAAAACCATTTTGTTTTTCGAAACACTTGCACATTACTTTGTGAGCTTAATGGTAATTAATTAGTATATATCTTTTCCAAGAACCTGTGGAAAGTACTGAATATGCATGTCACATATTTGCACGTTATTAATTACGTGCATTCTGCATTTAGCTAGCATTTATTTTTTTATCTGGCTCCTTTCCATGTGGAAATGTGGAATCGCAGAGGACTTGCTTCGAGTATCTTCCACATTTACATATATTACCTTGTCGATTAATGCTGGATGCTAGGAATGGTTGCAATAATATGCAATTGCAATAAAAATGCACGGAACTAATAAATTAGTTTTAATTGTTACGAAATATTCGTTAGAATTTTCATATGAATAGAGCCAAGACAAAAGAACAATAGTTAGAAGTATAATGATAGAATTTGCTATTCCATTATTACTGGAAATTCTACCTGATAGCATCACCACCGTTTTATAACTTTGAGTCTTACGTTATCTTCTATCTAACTGTTAGGAATCATAGCTCAGCTAAGCTAAGCAGCTCCTACGTAAGCTGTGCGTATCCTATCCTACTTGCCAGATGACAAAAGTACTGCCCCGTGTTAAAAGAAAACAAAATCGGCTTTACAAAGCCGTTCATTTCTCAGTTCAGGTAAAGAACATGCATATGACTGTGAGCAAAATCCACAGAGGAAAAAGGTTCTGTGACGCTACTACAGGTTCAAGCGGCTTAAAAGATGGCCCTGAAGGGCCCTATACCCTTTTGAAAATGCGTGACGCCATGACCTTAAAAATCTCGTTACCCCACAGATTACAAAATTCCAATTTCGACGGAACATCGAGTTTTTATCAAACACGTGTTTGAACAAAAGTCAAATACATTTTCATTTTCTGCCTGCTGAGCTGCCGAGAAAAACAAGTTTTATTTAGTCTTTTCCTTTGTTGAAACTTGTAGAAGCGTTTAAAATCGGAGCAGCTGTTTAGAAGTTATTTGAGATTAGAGGAGAACTTAATGTGGGGAGGGAGGTTAGCAGTAGTTGTAGTTAGTAAATCTTTTAGGTCCACTGCCTTCCGTCCATTTGTTCCTGCGACGTTCTTCACGTCTTCATCGTCACCGCTTCCAAGTAAAAGTAAAAATCGTATCTTGTAAAACAATGCCAATCAGTATAAATTTTGAATTGATAATTTGATATTTGGACTTTTTGTACAGAAGTGAGCAAGAAAATGTTGGAAGGAGTGGAGATGAACTATGACTTCACATCGATGAGTGGTGAGGACATTCATTCCATGGCGGACTCTCTTATAGAACGGTACAAGAAGATATACGACAACGTTGCTGGAGCTGATAAAGTGTCAAAGGAAACTGTCTTAGATGTGAGGAAATTGCTTTGTTAGTTTTGGTTTGGAATTGTTTTGGAAGAATTAAACTTTTATCACCTTTATTTTTGAACAGCCACTGCTGGATTCGGATCGGTGGAGTTCTAATGAAGGGGGTTTATTGGCGTTCATCAGGAATGTTTCAAAATCCAAAGAACAGAGAGACGCATCAACTGAAGTCAGCGAGAAGTTGGACCAAGTTTCTGTTGAGTTGTCGATGAGGGTGGATGTGTTTGAGAAGTTAGAAGCGTTGGAAAAAACCGAAGGAAGTAAATTAAGTGGCGAAGTGAAAAGGGCGTTGGAAAAGAAAGTAAAGGAAGGAAGGCGAAATGGTTTACATTTGGATGAAAGTGTGAGAACGCAGCTGAAGGAGATAAAGGAGAGGCTTTCCAAGCTGAGCATCGAGTTTCAAAAGAATTGTAATGAAGAAAGCGGAGTGCTGTACTTCACAAGAGATGAGCTTGCTGGACTCCCAGAACCGTTTTTAGACTCACTTAAAGTTGGAGAAGATGGAAAGCTTCAAATAACTCTGAAGTATCCTCATGTCTTCCCTGTCTCAATGAAATGTCGCGTTCCTGAGACACGGAAACAGTTGGAGACTAAGTTCCACTCGCGGTGCGCGGAAAATGTTCCTCTGCTGGAAGAAGTTCGTAACAATTACGGTCAACTGTTTGAAGTGAGTTTGAACTAAATGTCAATTAGTTTAATTTTGGAAATATTTGCTGCTCACAGGCTTTGGAGTTACGTCAGAAGGAGGCGGATCTTCTGGGTTATGCTAATCATGCTGCGTACATGCAAGAACTTTTGATGGTCAAAGGTCCTGCCAATGTTGATAAGTTTCTGACTGATTTACGCGTAAAGCTGCAGCCGTTGTGGGAAAAGGAAAAAGAACAATTATTGGAGCTGAAGAGGCAAGAGGTTCGTATTATTGAAGATTTAAAGGAAGTTTGAAGCTGAAGATCAGTACAGTAAACTGTTTCGCTTTTGAACTTACAGTGCGAGAAGAGCGGCTTGAATTTCGATGGAAAGTTGAACGCCTGGGACACTCGATATTATGCAAGACGACTGGAAGAAGAGCAGTTTTCAGTGGAAAAAGAAGCGTTGAAGCCATACTTTCCGATAAACGTCGTTACTGAAGGTCTCCTATCCATTTATGAGACTCTTTTATCACTTCGATTCACTCCGGTTCCGAACGCGGCGGTTTGGAATGAAGAGGTCACTTGTGTAAGTGATCGAAATTGTAGGTAAAAATGCAGATAGGATATTGCAACTTAAAAAATATGTTTCATGTTCACACAGTACAAGGTAGAAGATTCTGACACAAAAGAACTTATGGGATATTTCTACTTGGACTTACATCCAAGGGAAGGGAAGTTTGGTCACAATGCGTGTATGCCTCTCCAACAAGGATGTGCAAAGTCAGGAAGCTGTGAGTCTATTCCAAGCGTAGTTGCAATGGTTTGCAATTTTTCGCCCCCACAGGGAAATCGACCTGCTTTATTGGGCCATGAAGAGGTACTTATTCACTATTTGCACCCACTACCAATGTAATTTACATGTTTTGTTTTGTAAATATCTTAAATTCTGCAGGTGGAAACCTTCTTTCACGAGTTTGGTCATGTTATGCATTGCATTTGTTCTCGAACTGAACTTACTGGATTTAGTGGTCCTCATGCTGTTGAGAGGGACTTTGTCGAGTGTCCATCTCAGATGTTAGAAAACTGGGTTTGGTATGCCGATCCACTGAAGAGAATGAGCAAACATTACGAGGTTAGGTGTTAACTGACAATTATAATGTTGCAGTATTGGGGATAATTTCAAATTAACAATTTTATTTGCAGACTGGAAAACCCGTTCCAGACGATATTATTGAAAAACTTGTCGCTTCGAAGAAAGCGAATGCAGGTGGATTCAACACTAGACAAGTATCTTTAGCTTTATTCGACCAAGAAATTCATTCCGGAGGACGCTGTGACGTTGGGGAAGTTTATGCTCGTAGAGTAAAAGAAACGGTTGGGATCGATGTGATTCCGGGAACAAATATGCCTGCAACTTTCACTCATGTTATGGGTGGCTACAGTGCTCGTTATTATTCGTACCTGGTAAGGTTAATGGAATGACTTTCAGTCGCCAGCAGTCACCTCCAACTTGAGGATGCTAAATCGATGTATAATTTTTCTTAGTGGAGTGAAGTCTTCAGTGCCGACATGTTTGAAACGCGTTTTGGAAAGGACAGGCTTTTCTGCAAGGAGAATGGAAAGGCTTACAGAGAGTTAATTCTTTGTCCCGGGGGTTCAGTAGATGCAGCAGATATACTGAGGAAGTTTCTCGGAAGAGACCCAATGGTTGAGCCATTTTTGAAGAGCAAGGGACTCTCCCTTTAAACAGCTAGCATTTCTAGTGACTTGTGATAAGAAAGTCTCAATTAATCACGTCGTAAAGGAAATTTCGAAATTACAATGCTTTAATTTGTCTCTAAGACTTTTGAGTCTAATTATCGGCTGAAATAAATTTTACGCATCAGTACCTTTTTCGAAATTAATTACAAAGTTACTTGGTGTCCATCGTCCATAACATATTTTGGAAAATGGGACACAACTTAAGTTACTTCGTATTTCAGACAATGTGTAGGAATTAATTCTCAAACAGAAGTCAAGGACAAATGACTAGAGAGACTTTTCATTAGAAGTGGAGTTACATTTCGTTAACTGTAACTTACTCAGCATTCAGCATTAACTCTACTGGATACTTAATTAATACAAAATTACGTAATTAACACTATCTTTCGTTCTTTGACACTTTCTTGGTGTTGTTGAGGACTGATCTAGATTTCTAGATCAGTGGTGGTGAGTTGTAATTTTTATGTAAATGCGAATCACGAGAGCTCCTTCCTGTGGTCCACTCATTCACTCGTCTTTACGATGACCCAATATCGTCCATCCTCATCATGGGACTTGTAGGCTTCCTGCAACAACTGCACGAGACACGTAAACGCATTGACTTCATATTGAAGAACTTTAATAAGCGTTTCCTTCTTGATACTTTGGTTTTCTTGATTTCTTCTTCGTTCTCGAATTTCATGGCAAAATCTTTGTCATACTGCTTTCGCACGTCGTGTACCATCATGCAGAATGCACTCTTAATATTCGTGTCAGTCTTAATGCTGGCTGAAGTCTCGAAAAACCTGACACGTAAAATGCACAGTTGTTACAAGACTCTCGAATAGACTTAATTAACTTGCTGTACTTAATAGTAATCCAACCTCATCTGATGAAGGTTAGCCATTGCCTGTCCCAAATCCGAACTTACAGCTCTGTCCTTCCAACGATCAGCCTTATTTCCTAGTAGTGTCCGTTGTACACAGCCATCTGTCAACACAAATTGTTTTAGAGTTCAGTGTGTGATACCAAAACATTTTACTGCACTATTTTAAAACTTCAAATCTTATATTCATACGGTAAATTTGTTCCATGGTAGAAATCCACTTGGAAATGTCCAAAAAGGACTTTTCACTTGTGATGTCATAGACGAAGAGTATTCCCTGCGGCTGAGACGCAAGATTAGTGAGCTTGTGCAAGTCATAGCTGCTAATGTTGTTGTTATTATTAGCTGCGATAGCATCTCCATTCACATCCCTTTAAGCAAGATTATCACATCACGTTATTCAGAGAACCGTTAACATATCTTGGCAATAGAAACATCATATGCATGCATCAATTATGCGTGGGAATAAGATGCATAAAACCGTTAGATTGCTAGCTTACTTACCACACTATCAACTTCACTAATTTTCCATAGGATTTAACGTAACTCACATATCGGGAAATTTCTATATGAAAAAAACCCCAGCTCATTTACCTTGTCAAAAAGTATGATTATTAACAGTTTTAAAATTATTCACTCGTACCGTTTGTAGGAAAGTAAACTGGGTTGAAGTCGTCATCAAAATGTCTCTGAATCAATGACGACTTTCCTACTCGACTATTTCCTACGACTAAAATTGTATACACAGTTTCTGAGGAACTCTCACTGTCCCCCATATTTTAAATCTACAAACTATACAAAATCATGAACAGAATTTATTATTTCCACTTGTAGATTGTCCTTGTCCTCAAACAGGCTTGATCAGGTCTGGAGGAAGATTTTGCTTGGAAACTTAGGATACTTTTATTCCACGTATTATCAAAGGACACTGACAAACCATCACTCATAATAAAAATATGCACAGACACACAGAGTTCAGAATGAATGAAACAACATTTTTTGAGATGAATATTAGATATGTAATATGAGGCGATGTAACAAGTTAGAAGAATCCCACTTTAGTTTGTAATAAACTGAAAGTTGTGTACAAAGGGTGTTATTTAAATGTTCAAGGAAAATCTTTAGTAGTTATTATCTTGGTAGAAAACAAACAATTGCAAACAAACTAGTTGGTCATTCTTTCTGTACTGGGCAGACTATGAGACCATGACTTAAAGAATGACACCCACTGTGCTGATAAATTCGTCTCAGTTTAATGAAGAAACATTTCTATTTGCACAACTGCCAGTCTTAAAGCTTTCATGTAACTGCACATAACAGCTTGGATGCTTACTTCGAAAGACAGTCTCATGTTGATCAAGAAAAGGAAATGCTTGGTCGTCGTGATAGCGGATGCGATGAGATACACGGAAGTTCACCCTCAAGCTCAACAACCAAGTCTGTTGCACCAAACAATGGTGTTTTTTAAATACCCCTTTATATATAAGAATGACTCTGTGAGGCACTCATATTATATTGATGCTATAATACTTTGCTCCAATCTTAATCTCTTCACTTAAACACGAGTTTGTATCTTAAACTCGCGAATCACGGTGATTATTCGCTCTCTACGGAACAAATGCAATTTGAGGGGCTTGCTAACTCACACATGCGCCTTATGGTGTGGTCATTAAATTATTTTAGGGTTCGTACGATGCTACGAGAGTTTATTATAGTTTCTTGCTTGAAAAGTCCATGCCGAGTGTCAGCGGAAGTTGTAATAGAGACGATCAGGTTGGGACTTGGGACTGTACATGATTTGATTGCATGTGCCAGGTCTGTACTTTTTCAAGAAGGAATTGCGGATTTAAGTCTCGTAAGAAGCTCTCAGATTTTCTTTGACATTTACAAGACTGAGAGACTCGTACAGATGTGTATGATGTATTGGCCTTTGAGAATCCATTGTACCGTGACGCTTTGGTTTTGCTCCCCTAAGTACAGCTTGGCAGTTAAGTGCAAACAAAACTGCACTCCTATACACGGATTACTGTGCTTGATGAATGAATTACATAATAATAAAGTTTGCTGCTCTAGTGAATCCATACTACTAATAGCAAGCAGAGGAGAATAATGCTATAAAACGGAAATTGATTGTTCTCTTCTTCTGTGCCATAATTCATTCTAATGATGAGTGGACGGTTGGATTTATTGTGCTCAGTTTAAACTGTTGAAGCTAAACAATAATCGTGAGCAGCAGGAATAAAAAATTTTCACGAGAGAGACGTAAGTACCTACTTTTTGCTGTTAGGGGTGAAGTGAATCATTTATATTTTGAATACACAAATCTTCTTTCACAGGGTCAAGGGTGAAATTATATACTCCATAAGAGGGTCACAGTTCTTCTGATCGAACTTTTTTGCGAGGAGAATGGAAAGGTTTGCAGAGATTATATTTTTCGCCTCGGTGGAGCAGCGGATGCAGCAGATTTGCTGAAAAACTTTTTCGGAAACTCTGATGTGCATGTGCTTTGGATTTTCTAGTAATGATATTATGCAGTTATGTAGTTTGTAGGAAGAATGGCTAGTGAATGCAAATTAGAAGATTGTTAGTGAAATACTATTATTTTAATTTGTTTGAGTCATATTATCGGGTGCAATAAATTTTAAGCTTCTACGATTACGAAATTGCTTCCAAAGCTTAAGCCTGCAATGCCTTCATGGATAATGGAGATAGAATTTTCGTTGTTTTGACTTCTGAGCGATGAATGAATCAGGAACATCTCCAGAGCAGAATGCCGAGGTAGCCCATGAAGAAAGTGTACATGATGTTATTCGTGTCATGAGTGACGTCGAAACCAAAGCTTTCGCCAACGATAACATGCCAAGTTCCATCGTAAAGTCGGTCCATCTCCTCCTTTATCTGTTTGCATGCGGCCTGCAACATTGGAGGAATTCAACTCAATTACTGAATTGTCTGTGATTCAAGACTGGCAATAATTTTGGTATTGTTACCTCCGGATCGGTAATGTATCGCTCAACAGCAGCAGTGACCGTGTCCAAGATCTCCACATTCGTTTCCTCTGGAATCTCGGAGAACTGCTCAGAGACAACCAGAAGGTCAGATTGTCAGTTTCTCCAAGAACACCAAGAAACGTGGTGTTGCGAATCCAAATGGTTTTAGGTATTCTTCTTTACTTACGCGGACAAGTGGGTAATTCCAGGCCTTCTTTGCGTCCTCCTCGTCGACTACTTGGACTGCTGCTGCATCCCCCTCAGCCTTTGGTTCTTCATCAGCCATGATTTCAAATCAGGAAATGTGCAGTTGGAGCTCTGGAGTGTTCCGTGAATTGCAGTAGATTTGAAGCTCCAACTTCCAACTTGTAAATCCTATAGCTGAAGATGTCTTTTAAAGAAGAAAAGTAACCAACAGAGACAATCGAAAAAGAAGGACAAGGCATTGAAGAAATAAGAAATGTTCCCCCTGAATTCTGAAAGTTTAGATTGCTGGAGATTTGGATGATTGCATATGGGCAGTTTATGAACTGGAATAATTGTTTTCCGGCAGCAATAAATCAAATCTGTAAGAAATTCAAATTTTGAATCGTATTTTATGATAGCTTCATATGCATCTTGCAGCTTTTCGCTTTGAAAGTTTAATCCTAGGAAGTATTGTGTTCATTCGTGGGTGTAGATCCACTTCAAGTGAAGACTGTAGTGTATTGACATTTCGTAAGGAGGATACGAGGAGTTGTGTAACTTCTTGAAATATCATTGAATCCAGAGGTTGTGGTTTATGTGAGCAAATAAACCCGAATGAAACTCATTGTGCTGATTAAACAACTTTTTGAATCTGACGCTTCGAGGAAGTTTGAAGAATTAAAAATAAGTAGCTTCAAATTCTGCTCTGCTCTCACGTTTCTAATAATTCTCTTTTGATCTGATGACAAGTACCAGAAGGTTTCATAATACACAAGGAAAGGAACCGTTATTGACGGAGAACTATTTGAGATAGAGACCAACAACATATTGGCACTCGGTAATTATTTTGAGTTGTGTGGGATTGGAAATCGAAATGGATGTTGAGCCGTTGAAGTGAAAAGAAATAATTCATAATTCTGGCAAGATGAAAGATTCTGAGGAAGTTTAAAGCTGAGGAAAGAATTAGTAAAGATCAGTTGGTGTTGGTGTCGAAAATGAATTACTTGAAGTTAAAAAATTGATTGGAAGGAGTTGTTGAGTTGATGAATGTGTAGGTTGTCGAGTTGAGTTAAGGTACCAGGGACCTAAATCCTAGCAACTTGAGTTAACTTTCTCGAGGCAGTGGGGGTCGCATGCGACTCCGAC
>JAQGAD010000449.1:0-38573 GCA_034696625.1 Isotomurus palustris | reverse complement strand
CTGAGTCTGATCTTAACCTAACAAAAAGTGGTTTATCTTCTCTTTTCCAGATGCGAAATCTGCATTGACGTCCATCCAGACGCACCACACCCCCCCATTCATCATCATCACGGAGGAGTGGGCCACCTCGATGGACTGGAAGACGACTTGGAAGAGTCTTCGATGCTCTCCGGAGATCTGCCAACCCCACAGGACTTAGCGGAAGTGACGGAAGTGGACGTGGAGGTTGACAGGACCCACGTGCCAGGTCATTCGATAGGTTTACCTCCACCCCAAGTGCACAGCCACCACCAACACCACACCCACCACCACAACCACAGCCACCACCCCCACCACTCCCACCAACAACAGCAGCAAAACTCCCAGTGGCACTTACAGAAGAGCTACAGCCATCACCACCAAAATAGTCAGAACAACAGCTCGAGAGGAATTCGAGAGCTGCAGCATCATCAAAGCAGCAGTGGTGTTAGTGGTCGTTATCCAAGTGATTCCCACTTATCTTCTAGTCGACATCACTACCCGCCTAATCCCCACCAGGGAGGGCAGCAGCAGAGAATGTACATTCCCTCAGGTCACCACCACCTCCACCATCAGCAGAGCCACCCCCAACTTCAGCACCAAAACACAGTGCCGCCCAGTCTCAGCCATAATCAGCATTCAGCTCCTGGAGGACTCCTCATGATTACAAAGGGAGGGAGTGGTGGACACCTCCATCCAACACCCAACGGAGCATCTCCAGCCGTTTCTAATTCTTCTCCAGCTTCTTCCAACACAACTCCGTTGACAAATGTGTCGCCCAACCTTTCGACGTCTTCTGCATCCTCTGGGAAAGTGGTGGGAGGAGAGGTGGACTCGGAAGTCATAAGGAAAAGACTGTATCGAGTGGGACTTAACCTGTTTAACAAGAAGCCTGAAGTGGGAATAACTTATTTGGTGAAGAAGAAGTTTCTGGAAGGGTCCGCGCCTGCAGTGTCGCGGTTTCTTATTTCGAGGAAAGGTCTTTCGAAGCAGATGATTGGGGAATACCTCACAAATCTCCAGAGTCCGTTTTCCATGTCTTGTCTTGAGTGAGTGAACTTAAGAGTTAAATGAGATCTAGTGGATGGAAAGGGAGAGACGTGTTTACTAAATGGGGAATTATGTTAATTTGCTTCCACAGACATTTTTGCAATGAAATTGACCTGTCCTCAATGCCGGTGGATTTGGCTCTCCGGAGATTCCAGAGTTTCTACCGGATGCCTGGAGAAGCTCAGAAGATCGAGAGACTCATGGAGTCGTTCAGTCGGAGATATGGAGTTTGTAATCCTGCTGTTGTGTAAGTAGTCTCAAATCTGAAAGTGCTTCATTTCCTCACTTCCTTCCTTCTCGTTGAAAATTCTCCTGTCTGGGCTGTCCTACTTTAAAAGGATTTCTCAGAACACGAAAGGCGCAAATATTAATCCGTCTTTTCTGTTCGTTTGGCTTTGCAGATCTCAATTCCGAAATGGTGCAGACACAGTTTTTGTTTTGGCATTTGCAATAATAATGCTGAACACGGACCTGCACACGCCACATTTGAAACAAGACAGGCGGATGAAATTAGACGACTTTGTGAAGAACTTGAGGGGAGTGGATGATGGTGGAGATATAGATCGAGAAATTCTATCGGGAATTTATGAGAGAATTAAAACAACTGAGTTCAAGACTGGGTCCGATCATGTAACGCAAGTTATGAAAGTTCAGCAGACTATTGTTGGGAAGAAACCCGTAAGTTCATTACACAGACTGTAAATCTTCGTATGAATACAAATGGATTATTTTGGAGTTATACTTAATGAATTGTGTGTTTGTTGCAGAATTTAGCAGTGCCACATCGTCGACTTGTATGTTACTGTAGACTGTACGAAGTACCAGATGCGAACAAGAAGGAGAAAGTTGGCTGCCATCAAAGAGAAGTGTTCCTTTTCAACGATCTTTTAGTTCTGACGAAGATCTTCCACAAGAAGAGGAACTCGGTGACATATTCGTTCAGGCAAAGTTACCCTTTGACGGGGCTGACCCTTCACCTCTTTTCCAACCAGTACTACGAGCATGGACTCAGTCTGAGAAGGGGTGAGACTGTCCTGCTCAACCTAAACGCGAGGAATGAACATGACCGTGCCAAATTCATGGAAGATTTAAGAGAAGCTATTGCAGAGTCGGATGAAATGACTAGGATAGAATCATTGTCGAAGGAAAACAGAGACAGAGATTCGGGAGTGGATGTGGGCAAAATCAAGAGATTTAGTAATTCTCTTCTAGACATTAATGACCAATGTAAGTTAACTGCGGGGATTTTCCTCCAGCTTTAATTGAATTGTGAGTTGAGTGGGATGGAATTTGACTTGGTAATTTGTGTTTTAATAGGTAAACCCGTAAGGAGAGGCAGCTGTGGATCTTTAGATTCGGGTATGTCGGTGTCATTCCAGTCAGACGAGACCCACCAAAATCAAGGGCCTCAGCCTCTTCAAGCTTCGAATTCGAATAGCTTCCCGTTGCACCAACACCAAGGGAGTACGTGTAGCAGCAGCTCTTCCTCCAGTCAGAATAGCCATAAATAATTATTAGGGAAATTATTGTTCAACTAATAATAATGTAATTATTATTAACTACAAAGTTTTCACCAGTAATTACACGTTTAGTTGTAATTACTTGGGTGATGATGATGATGAGGGTGAGGTGACAAATTATTTATGTTGACCTTTCTGATTAATGAACATAGCTTTGATGGTGAAATGTTTAACCAGAATCTACTTCACAAACTATTCCAGTTAATTGATTGAGCTCAACGGAAAAACTAAAAGAAACTCGATCGTCTAAAGTTCAAGTGCGATTTCTCTTGTTCATGAGTCTTCTTCAGGGGAGAAGATAGTTCAATGATAATTCTTTAAAAATTGAGTCGATTGAGTTTCGGGATTGAGATGGGGGAGTAACTGAGGGAAAGGTGAAAAGGTGAAAGTGAGTGGGTTGGGGGGTTGGGGGAAATTGGGAAGGAAATCTCAGATAATAAGAAACCTGCTTTACCTGTATAAAGGTGAATATCGTGGAGGTAATTAATTAACTACGCGCAGTTCGTAATCAATTTAAGGGAAATATTATTAGATAAGGATACAGCTACCTGCGTTTAAAATATAGGACACGTTTTGCTACTGTTTATGATGACACGTGTTAGTCACTAAATAACAAATATTATACAACTTACATATTATGAATATGAAACAAAAACAATCTAGTCGAGTATTTTGATTGTTGTATCGAGGATAACAATAGTTTCTGGTAAATATGTGCGTACGGAACTGTAATAAGTAATAATTGTAATTGGAGCGATGAAGCAAACACAACATGCTATCCAGTCATTATGAATTTGGAAAATAAAATTAATGGATTCTCTTGAGATATAAAAAGCTACGTGTCTGTGCGAACTGTATTTTTGGTTTTATTGCACCATTTACCGTTTTGCATTCTATACATTAATGGTGAGTCATTCGTTTGTGAACTTAAAGGTTTCATCACGCCAGGCTTATGCATCTGGTGTGTGTAATGCAGAATTTTAATTTATGGAAAGATAAGATACCTATCGTGTATCGCGTCAGTATGAGTGATAGCGGAAGTTGTTAGTATGCAGAACTCCGTAACATCGATCCCCATCTGGACTCCCTCATCACTTGCTCATCCACCTGGAATATTATGGGTTATTGTTACCTTCATTCTGCTTATAATACGGATGCACATATTGAGTCACAGTATGCTATAATATTCGTATGAATGAGCTAGTTGTATCCAGTTGTGTGTGTGTGAATCGGACTACTTGACATGTCTTCATAATGTGAGAAAAGTTGTTTTTCTCTCGACAAAGTAGTAAAAAGAATGGGACTCTCATTAACCTTCCTTTGACTCTCCCTTCCTTTTACTGAACTGTGTACAATATCCCATGAGGTGACGCAAGGAAGACTTTATCATAAAGGTTACCTCTCGCACATTCACATACTATACGTATTCCCCATTTATATGGCTGCTTATTACTCGTTCGTAGATGAATTCTACCATTAACTGTGCAGTAAATAAATTGAAGGCCAGAACAAATAAACCACTGAGCACGTATACAAAACTTATTTCACGCACATTCACTTCTATTCTCAGTTTCTCAGCCTACACAGCGAGAGACAAGACAAGGCTATCATTCCCAACTTCCCTTCTATAGGAAAAGGTTTCCTCACCACTGGAACCGAAGTCGTTGCGAGGGATAGGAAGATAGGATACATCACACTAGGCTCAAAATGCGGTGTGCTATTCTTTCGTAAGTATAATTAGTAAAATAATTGTAAACTGTTATCTCAGCAGTTTTGGTGTGTTTTACCTTGAATAACATCTGATTTAGGCTGAGCATCATCAATAATCCAATTAGTAATCGATTAAGAGGAACTGTTAAAGTTACGGGACTCAATGAAGACATCAATTGGACAACGAAGTTCCCCGAAAACATTTGCAAATACGACGATTGCCAAAGTTTGCACGAAGTCATGCCCTTGGTAAATGGAATGCTCACATTTCTAAATGATCATGGATATAAGCTGGATTCCACGACAAATGTTACGGGGTACCATACTGGAGAATCATTTGTTATTTGGAATCTCAGTATTCCGTGAACAGTTTGTATTCAATTATTCTGAAGATGTTGACACTGCTACAGATATTTTTACCGGAACACATCGAATCATCCCTCCGTAACAAATGAATTTAATAGTTTTAATTTATGCATTTCTACAGTTGATTTTGACATTTATAACTTGAGTCTGAGCTTGTTAGTCACAGTATTAATTATGTTTATTTGTCTCTTTTGATATACATTATATGTGATTAAACACCTTGTTTCATATCTTTTCACAGAAGATCTATCCTTGAAGTTCTACATTATGCTTATATTATTTTTTCATTAAACGGCCAGGCTGAAAATCACAAGGCCACTGTACAGTTCAGTATTTTTAAGTCAAATTAACAAAAATGGACTTTGAACACAAATCACGACAATTATGACTAAGCTGTTTATAGCTTAAAACCTGAGTGAATGGATGACATTCCAAATGTCAGGTTTTCGTATGTGACGAAGCTGAAGCCGGCTTGTTCGATGATAGCTTTAAAGTCCTCCTGGAATTAAAAAATAATTTGGATTTATCTAATGTAACCTGTACAGGATAAAATTGCAAAGTAAGTCTAACCTGACAAGGAAATTTTCTAATACTTTCTACAAGATATTGATAGGAGTTCCAATCACCGGCCATTACTTGTCCCATGGCAGGTATTATCTGAAAGGAATACTGGTCGTACACCCTATAAAATGTTTAGTATGTTATTTAGTTATCTGGATCTACCGTAAATTCAAAGCAAACCATTTATGGCATAATAATAATATACCATTTTATCGCTGGATTTGTCACATGGCTGAACTCTAAGCACATAAACCTTCCTCCAGGTTTTAGTATTCGATATGCTTCGGCAACGACCTGCACTCGCACAAATAAAGATAATCACATTTAATTCAGCTGTGAATGCTTTTATTAAGTTCAAAATCAATTTAATTTGAGTCCTTGCCTGATCAATACGAACGCAATTTCTAATCCCATAAGCAATCGTATAGATATCAAACGAATTGTCTGGAATATTGTCAAGATTTTCAGCGTCTCCTTCCATCCATTCGATTCTGCGTTGTTCGTCAAACGTTAAAGCTGTTTGAGCTCGTTTTATTCCAACTTCCAACATCTTCGCGTTAATATCACAGACTAAAACTGACCTGAAATAATTCAACCATATGCATCACAATTTGGTTTATAATTTTAAATTTTAAATATTATAGGAATACTTTTCAACATACCTCAAACCACTGTCGACTTCGTGAGGATTTTGGGATTCTCTACGGCTGTCTTCTAAAGCTTGGTACTGAGCTTCAACTTCATTTTCAGCAATTTTTCTTTCCGGTGGCAGCCTGGAGGCGAAGTCTACGTTTGGTAATATACTTTTACGAAAGTCTGGATTGACAGAGTTGTATTTCAGCATCCTAAACGCAATGTCACCTAAAATGTTTCTCATGTTACTTTTAACCATCTGAAGTTGTTACCAGTTTCATTACAACAAAGCTGTACCTGTTCCGCCAGCGACATCGATAATCTTCATATCCTTGGAAGGTCTCACTCGATGAACGAAGATATCTTTCCACACCCTATGGACCCCAACACTCATACAGTCATTCATCAAGTCATACTTATCTGCCACATTTTCGAAAACTGCTTTGACTGAAAACAATTAATTTCAAGATTCACTACCTTCTTAACATAACAAGAGAAAAACAAATCAAGCAAAGATAATTTCAAAGTCTACTGATCTACTGATCTACCTTTTTGTGCCTTTTCTTGCTCCGATACAGTTTCAAATCCAAAATGAGTTTCTTTATTTTTAGAATAGAATTCAGCGTTTCCATTTCCATTTTTGGAAGCTGAGGAAGAAGACGTTGCGCGGTGGAAATTTGTGTGGAGCCAGGAGATTCCTCTCATCCCCACCCCACGACGAGGAACACACTGCATAACTAACTTTTAATTGTACAATAAATTCACTATAATTATTCGCAATAAATAAAAACAGAAATGTTTTGATATAACTTTATTATTAAATTCACGTGTTACATAATACGAGAGAAGGGGAAACAAGTGAGTTCAGTTTTCTCCCGGCATCCCAACTCATAGAGAAACACGCGAGATTCTCGCAGAAAGTATATTTTTTCGCAAACAATTTGACAGGCCACGCACCGTCCGCTTCGAGCACGTTATCATTTTTATTTTCAAAAAAAATAATTATGTGAAGTCCGGAAATCAGTTTTTGTGGGTTTGCTTCTGCTGGGAAGCGTGAGGTGTAATAAAAGTGATTGTGATTGTGGAGAGGAATGTAAGTAAACTTCAATTTTTAACTGTTTTGTCTGGTTTAAGAGTCGAATTAAAAGGAATGTACTTCTCCGGTTTCTAAGGTTTTGTAATCAGGTTAACATCTCTTCATCTTATGAAAATTACATGTAAATAATTAAATTGTATTACAAAATTTCAATAAAAAAATATCTTTGATGAAACTGAATGTGAATTTGAATATAACAAACAATAACATAAGGCTATCAGGCCGGAGAGTGTAAAAAATCATTGGTTGTTTTTATCATTTTGGAAGAGTTTACTTTCATCAGCTAATAACCAAAATTCCAATAGATTTATTTCCATTTTATGATTGAAGAGACGGATGGTAGAAGAAATTGGCTACTTGAAATTGCAAGGATAAAAATTGTAAGGAGACAGCTTAGCAGTCAGCAGTGTGAAGTGAGCTGTGGAGTGAGGGATTCAATGAGTGCAGTCCACCGAGTGTGAAAAAATCGGATGTTTTTCACTTTTTCGAAAGATTTGCTTTTATGAACCATTTGTTGTGATCTCGTGCTGGTCTCAATCTTAATCAGGAAAAAAGTTATCGTTTTAAATACAGCGAGGCATCTTCATTTACTTGGATCGTGAATACAATTTTTACCGTTTTTAGCTGAATGGCAGCTAACTAAGGGCCTATCACTCATTGCACATTGTGTGCAAAGTCAAGTAGTTCTAACCAAAAGTTGTCCTTCATTGTCTCATGAATCAAATAAGTGTTAAGTTAAAAGTGTAGCAAAAAATTTACAATTTAATTTGATGAGAGACTTGCATGTAGGAAGCCTTGAAAATGTAGCACGCTTGTGTATGTATGAAAGAAAGATGCAGGTGGCTGTGCATTGCACAAAAGGTAATATACAAATATATTTATACCTTTTATAATATGCATACCACATTGCACATCACATGCTTGAAAGTCAGTGCTGGCTGGTCTGGCGAATTTAGTTAGTGAATGCTTGTGTACAAATAATTCATAGCTCAAACTGTAACAAATGCAAACATGGAATGTACCTTTTAAAATGGCATTTGAATGTTTTTATTTTGTGATGTGATATGGTTGTTTTCATGGACTTACGTCAATGTGCATTTTATTAGGAGATTGTAATGAATCCTTTGAACATTCAAGCATGAAATATAGAAACCCATACTGCGTATATGTGTATGCATACAAGTTTATTTGTGTAGGATTAATCAGAACGGTTGGTAGTTGATAATTGATGGAAATGGTGGATCAATTTACTTGCCCTATTTAAAGTTCATTCATTTGTGTTATTCAACGGTTAAGTTGTTTTCGGGTGGGCTGGAACTTGGAACCTTTCAATTTAGGAAAAAGGGAGACAACACGTATAGACGATGGTGTTTTATGATGCATTCTAGTTTCTAGACTTTCTCTTTTTGACAAAAACAAAATACAGACATTAAGGAGTTCAGTAGGCACACAGCAAGGCATTAAACAGACACACTAGGACTTAAAGTGGAAAGGAAAGTAGGAGAAAGCTCAGCAGCAGTATACGTTTGACATTATATGAGTAAGTTTCATGTTGAATTTCATTCTGGGGTCTGTGACTCAGGTTGACTAGCTTGGGTCGAGTGGTGTGTTGTGTGTGTGTGGAGTATATTATGGTGGTCTGATACCCGGTTCCTAAAGTTCCATGCGCAAAAATTCATATTAGGAAGGATAATCCGAAAGGCACCTGGTAACTCATTTTATTCTTGCGTTGAGAGTGTTGGTCTCTCTCGCACATTTTGCTGAGGAGAGAACCACATCTGCCAAGCCCCAATAGAGACAAGTTGACTAGTCCCATTCGATTGCACGAGGAGTTTCCCTTGCAATTCTTCCCCTCGGTCAGAATATATTCGCAATTATCTGTCACTCTGTTACACTCTCCATTTAACTGTGTGCAAGGAGACTCGCTCATAGCGAAACAGGTTCGCTAGACTCCTAGGCTGCTTTTTACTTCGTCCGCCCAGTTTACAGTGATTACAAGTTGAATTGCTCAGATCCACACAGCCAGTTCGATAAGAAAGGCCAGCTCCTCAGAGGCTACACACCTTTAAAGATCAGATGAGTTTGCAGGCGAAGATATAATTGTGTCACAATTTTATTCAGTGGTGTGTGTAGTTTAACACAAGCTATCTGTATCATATGTGACATCATTCGAGTTCGTAGTTTATTAGAAGATCTAGGAATTAGTTTATAAGCCGGTGGTGCTGCTGTTTATCGTCTGCTGCATCTTGTATACTTACAACAGGTTGGTTGGTTTTACATTTAACATTCAATAGTTTTCTTTCATTGTTTTTTGTGTGACACCAATTGTACGACTTAGCTCCAGGCAGGCTGGCGTGGCTTGGATGGAAATATTTATATCATTTAATTGTCCATCAAGCAGTAGGGTTGCATGTGAGACAGTTTTTGTTAAGATCCAAGTCCTTGAGGAGATTTTAATTTTGATGTGTTGTTGAGGCTTAAATACTAAGCTGGCTTGTGCTATAACACTTGTATATTGTGTGGTGTGGCTAATGACGTCTGCTGGTATGAAACTTGTAATTTGGAATTGGATGCCTTTTTTGGCAGTTGCGATGTTGCGAATGATCGTATTAGTTTAATTCTCATTTATTCTAATGACAGTTCCAAATGATAGTCCAGATTCCAGATAAATTCCAGATTATGTCATTATGTATATGTTGTTGAAGGCTAAAGTGATTTTTAAAGTTTTGAATTAAATCACTTGTTGAAAGATACGTTCTGCTGCATGCGTTAGTACAACTACAAGTGTAGAAGTCATTCAACAATGCTTCTTGTTTTTGGAAATGAGCAGTATCAGTCAATCATGCAGACGATTACAGAAAATACAGCTGAATTAAGCTTTCATTTCCAAATTATTTCGCCCAACTCCCTCTTAATTACTTCATCCAGACTTCTAGCTAGTATAGAATATCGTTTATTTCTGCACTGAAGGTCAAATTTATTACTGTAATCAATCGTGAGTTATAAAAACATGTCGGGCAAAACATTTTCCTTCCTCTCCCTGGTACCAGGTATCATATAGTTTTTATTAGTATCCTTTTGTTTCTACTGCTGCATGTGTACAAAAGGGGCTGGATTATATTTGTCTGCATCAATTTAACTCTTTACGATCCTCATTAGATGTCTGAATCTGCTAGACTCTTTTTCGCGCAAGCAGGTCGTAACTTTGTAGAGGTTAATACTGAATGGGAGCCACGCTACTATTTATAATTAATGTCGTGATGATACATGGGTTGATGGCTGTGACGATAACTGTGGTGCCTAAGATTTAGGAAGTTGAGCTTCAGTCCTGCTGTCAAACTATGAATGCCTTAATGCGAGTTTGAGTTGAGTGAGGAAGTCATTTTACTCACAAATACAACCTTTTTAACATGCTGAAGACAGTGCTAAACAGAGATTTAGCTTTCTTAGAGAATGTTTAATGGGCCAGAGCGTTTATCCGTTTACCCTTATCAGTCATTTTAATATCCTCTGATTCTTTACGTCTTTTGGCATCTCATCACATAATATAATTGACACTTTGATAGTTCGTGTAGCTGCAGTGCTCATTTTTGGTATCAAGAAAAAATGAATTGAACACACGTTAATTCATTTGTATGTATTGGCACAAGTACTTGTGATCAAAGTCCATGAGGGTGCATGGCTTCTAGACTCTTCAGTCAGCACAAATCATCCTCTGTTTGCATGCATTCATATTCATTCACATCTCACAGTTTGTAATTCATATTTTTTAAGTGAGCTTGGCTTGCTAACTAGCCCTACGGACATCATTTCGTGTTATCGCTGAGGAGTACACATACAGTCGATCATTTTAACAGACACGTTGTGGACTGATTGAAGGAAGGTATTACAGTTCACAATTCAATGCAGTTTGTAAAGTTAACTTATTCTCATATTCATGCATCTCTCCAAATAATGTAGATGGTCACATAACTGTTTAACAAGTGTATAATATAATGACTAAGGCAGTTTCTCGTTGAACGTGAATGCTAAGTCAAGAAGTTATAAAGAGAGTTGAACTGTTTAGTTTACTCTCTTACTGTGTTGGAGATAGGAATTCGGGATAGAGTACGATGCACGAGCTACGAGCATAGCACAACACAAACTTGAAGGTTTGAATAAGAAATTAACTAATTTTGAAATAGCTTATATAGTAGTGTCGTAGCAGATTTAATTATTGCCGATAGATTGACTTTGTATCTCAGTCGGCTCCTTGATAAGGAATGTGAGCTATCAGATAATATGATCTAGAGCTAGAGAGTTCGCTAATTAATTTATGTAGAACCTTACTTTCCAGTGCTGAGATAGTCAGCTGTGGGATTCTTTACGGAAGTCTCTTCTGCACTATTTTCGTAGCTGGAAAAATACTGTACCCTGGCGTGCCTTTTATTGATTGCCATGATTTTAAACGCTAGTCTTCTATGCATATGCATACGTAACACAGTTCACAAGTACAGTGAAGAAAGGTAGTGAGTAATGATTAAGTATGCGTAGTCCTACTTGAACATGATTATTTTTATTACGGGCAGTCTGCCAAGATGGTGTTTTCACGAGGAGAGATCTTTTAACTATCTGTATATTAATATGAACATTAGGAGGGACATAGTGTACAGACGACTATAGGAATTCCTCGTTATCTCTTCGTACAGCGGAAAACTGTTAAGTACATCGCAACAGATGTTTTCCGTCTGGGATGGAACGGTGTAAGTGACAAGAAAGGTCTTCTCTTTCGGTTTGAAGGGAATCATTCTGTCTACGGAGAGATGTGAGTGCAAGTCTGTTCAGAAATTTTAATCAAGACGAGAGATTGATCGGAATTCTGTCAAAGTGTCTGACACGTTTTTTCGGAAGGAAAATGATGGAGAAAGGTAATTTCATGGAGGAAACAGATATGAGGCCGGATAGATCCCGCAGGGATGGAAAGTTAGCATGTTGCATGCAAAAATGTGCAAAGTGTTTCGTGCTAGAAAGTTCTGAGGATAAAAGTGTCCATTAAGAAGGAGTGAAACCATTAATACAACTTTCACATGACAGCTACACAGCATTGCAGTATATTTGTGATTTGAACCCGTCGTATTGTCGACTATCGATTTCTTTCTTTCAAGGAAGCTCTCCAGTTTGAATGTTTGAAGAGTTTGAACCAAGTAAGAACGAGTGGCGAATAATGTGAAGTGACATATTTTGCTTTTTGGCACACTTACGTGAGTTGAATGATAAGGTTACATATTTTGCGTTGGAAAATTCTCGACGAAATATTGCAAATTGATTAATAGGTTCTCAAGTAAATTGTTTCCTTGCCAGGGTTTACATTGTTAACTCAGTCTTCAGTTTCAGTTAGTCCTGTAAGCTAATCAAGCTACTGTATTTTTGGTAAACGTCAGTCAAATCGTCGGAATACTAAAACAAAATCAACATCATCTCTTGAATCAGCACGATTATACTGGGAAAACTTAGCATCATGCGTCAATTCAATTTAGCTGAGTAAGACCTGCCAATCTATTTCATTGGTGTGCTTGTGAATATTTGAATTCTTGTGTACACTGCAAGTGACATTGATGGATTATTTGTTCAGTCGGAGTACAAGATTTCATTTTTTAGAGATCGAGTTGAAGCCAGTTTAATTCGTCTTGTATGGAATGAATAGAAAGCACAGGCAACAGGAAGATTCTATTACTGACGCATCAACGTGTTTCTGTTTGGAAAGTTCTGAAGCGAAAAGTTTGTTCATGGAAGGAAGGAAGGAGAGTAAATCTGGAGGACAGGCGAATGTTGAGATGTCAGATCAGTTCCAGGATCCTGTTTCCTCCCGAGCAGGCGATGCATTTTTGGCTCTTATCTGCTTACATGTCTCCTTTATAAAAATATTAACAGACAAGGCTAGCTAACTGACTACTCACACTATAATATATTATATTGGCTCTGCCAAACCAAACTCATAAACTTTGCATAACGAGTGTCAGCCTCTGTTTACTTCAGATTTGTGTGATTTCTTTTTCCTACTTGTACAAAGTTTAAGCTAAACTGCCAGTGCTAAGGCCTGTGAGCTTTCTGTCATGCAGCGTATTTATGGATTATGAATGTTGTATTTGTATGTTAGGTAGTTTGTACTTTGTAGTGTGGTGTTTGTTGCATAAACGAAAAGGAAAAAGAGGTAAAGAACTACGAATATTACGAATTAGCATGTCTAATGTAATATGAGGTACTGTGTGCGTTTTGGTGTTTAAAAATTAATGCTGTTATTGTTTCTAGCGAAGTTGGATGTGTAGTGTGTAGTACATAAAAACATAATAGAGCAGCGACGGTTATTTTGCTGCTGGAAAAGTTCATTCGCCTTTAATCCGATAAACACTTTACTTATTTTGATGACAGCATGCAACGAGAATGTGAATGCGTACCCGTGAAATATTCAGTCAAATTTTGTTTGATTTCTTTTCGTCAACATTTTATAGAGTTTTATACATGAAATTCGATTTGTCAGAAATGTCAGAATCGGGTAAATTTTATTTACTTAGAAGGGTTGTACTTGTAGTGAGCAATTACTTATTCATCATGTTATTTTTTGTGGTACTTGAGAGTTCTTTGTCCTTGTGGGATGTATGAATGAAACATTTGGCCGTGTAGAAGGTTCACTTGAATAATTTAAGTGTGTCACTACTGACTGACAGTGTTTTTTCAACTTACGGGAATTCAACTACTTGCTAATTCGACCTTATTACATTAGGGAGTGGAAACAGTAGTCCAGTATTTTAGTATTTTAGATGATGCAGTCAGTGGACGGACATTAAACTGTCGATACTGGTTAAAACTGACATTGGTTTAGCATGATAGTGTACTTGAATAAAATGTGTTTGAAATAACACGTTAATTTTATCTCTAATTACATTTTTTGTTTTCAGATGAAGTGACGTAAAGTGCTCATGAAATCAGACTTGAAAACAGCGATGCTAATTTGTACTTCAATCATCACGTCTGACGGTAGTGAAGTTATTGAGATCCACGAGAGGAATTGAAGCGACGAACTAAACTGAGCATGGGTGTGTTGCGAATAAGTGGAAATTCTGCTAACTGCTGAGCTCCAGGTTTCAGTCATCAGCAATAGATTGTCGAGTCGACACTTCTGACTTCCCTCCCGGCACTTTTGATGCTTATCGAGGAGTCTTGGAAGAGATTCATGCAAATGACGGAAGATTTGTCTGAGTTGTAACGATTCTACTCACGAAGGAGCTCCATGAAAACATAACCCCGACCTTGAATCGTGAAGGATTTCTAAATTTATCCCATCGCGTTCAAATAAAATTCGATATTGGATCTGGATTTAGATTCAAGATCGTTTCAACTCCTCACCACCTACAGATCTACGACCAAAGAAGAACGATTTACTGGTGCAGATATTTTTATTGAGGAAAAGGAAAAAATTGGCAAAAACAACGGCAAGTACTGCAGACAGAATTTTTTGAATTCCATTTACTTTTAATTCTTCACTTTTCTACAAACCTTCCTCAACTTGAGAGTGCTTGAGACTCGAAGCAGAGAACAGTAAGTAAAACACACAATGATAAATAATACAAGACGCGTGTCTTTTCTGATTTATTATGTGTTACAAAAGACTCACATCAATTATTTTATACAGAACTCTCGGGACCGACCAATCTCACCTCTGCTATTACTTCTTTCAACTCCCAAATCTGCTCTTCTAAACGATATCTAGTTCGTTACATCGAAGAAAATGCCCAAAGCATTTATTTCCATCCCTGTCCTGTAGTGCCTAATATGAAATACAGAAACCAACATCAACCTTCGTGTGTTCTTCTGCTAAAATCACTTCGAAAACCTGAAAATCATCCCTTCAGTCTCCTCATCAGAGAAGAAAATGTGTAGAGACTAGAAGATTGTGTGTACGACCATTTAACTATAATAATATATGCTGAGACATTCATCGATATTGAGTGCAGCAATTGAATTTGCAGTCGACAGGGTATAATTGTTCTATGTGAATGTAATAATTATTATTTGACGCAAGTACGTGCGTTGAGTGAGTGAGTGGATACAAAAGTGAACTTTAATTATTCATTGAGATATATAAAAGCGTTACGTAACTTTGTACAAAACGAACTCTCATGAGCCGAGTGACAGTGAGATTAAATTTTAGACTGTAGTGTTCGTTTAGAAGTTTAGAACTGCTATTAGTGGTCTTGTTGTAGTTGTTTAAGTTGCAAACACCAATAGCCACACCACAATATCTGAACAATCTGATTGGGCTTGTTGTGGAAGACCCAACAAGTTGAACGAAGCTTGTAACTTGTACTGTTTGAAGTTAAGACACAATGTGCAGTTTCGAGTGACTGTCTAGATTTGATTACCATTTGCCAACTTTTTGCAATAAGATTACGGAAACAAGAGCCAGGGCCATTGCCAGTGAATTCAATTGAATCAAGACATTGAATGCATCTGAACTACAGGACAAAAGGTTCCGGTGTAAATCGTCAGTGCCTGACTTTTACATTTAAATCTGACACAATACGAATTTTTACTTGTAATCCTTCCCATTGTATGTATCCTGCTGTTGAATTGTATCATTGCCATTTACTTGAAGTTGGAGAATTGTGAGACCGACTCAGTAAGGTACAAGTTGTCTTTCAATTGTCGTCAAGCTGTCTGACTATAAGTAGTGTTTTATATGCCCACCTTCCCGTTACTCGTAGGCCAACATTTGTTGCGTTAGAATTTAGAAATTATAAACAGTTTTTAATTGAGATATTCGAGGACACTACAATATAGTATCACTGTGTTCTGTTTCTGTGAGGGAGGGCGAATTCCGGAAGTCGTAACATTAAAGAGGACACAGAGGATAACAAATTGCCTTGTATGAAAACACCTTCAGTTTAATTAGCAATATCTGCTTTGCACTTCAAAACAATTATTTAGTGTTGACGGAGCATATACAGTCGATCCTGATAATGCTAATTTGATTTGGATCAGGTGTGTCCTACACATTTACTTCGATTGAAGGTGGACGGCGTTGATCTGTCTGTGTAAACACAAGAATAAAACTACTCTGGAAACTAGTGGCATTCTTACTGTCACTCAATAACGGACTCATCATGTCAAGTGGAGGATTAGTTGTGAATTTGGATCGTCGAAGAACATCCTTGGGAATTGAAGAGAAAGCATTGTCCACCTTAGAAAAATTCGTCGAGCTTGTTGAAAGAGGAGGAATCGACGAAGAAGAAGACGAAGGAAGTGCAGAGAGTGTTTTGGACAATTTGGATACTGAATCCGAGAGGGGATCGAATGGAGGAACCTCTGAACGATCATACTGCTCAGCTCCCAATACAATTACGGGAGCTGCAAGCAAGCGAAGTAAAGCTGATGCGAATAGAGCCAAATTATGTGAATTATTCATCGATCCAAGCCTTTTAGAAATGAAGACTAAAGCTATTGCTGCTTCGGCAAATTCTAATGGAAACGGTGAATCCGGAGGGACTGAGTCTAAGAAGCCGGCCAAAAAGTCGGAAGAGATTTGGGTGAAGAGAGTGAATGATCCGGCAAGAAGATCGTTTCGAGTTGTCGTAAGTCCTTATTATCAACTTTATGGTCTTTGGAAATGAAACCCGTAGAATTAGAAGAACTGGTCTATTGAATTTCTTGTTGCTTGCTTTTCATGTTTTTCATCTTGGGTTGTTTTTGTTAGCACTGTTTGGAATGGCGAGTTAATCGAGCTTTCGTTTAGAGTTTAGATATAATGACTCACAGCTCCTCCAGTATATTTATAGTAGTTTCAAGAATAAGAATATTTTTTTCTTGTCTTTTCCCATCTATACATGTCTTATGTTGTATGTGTCACAAATATTTTTCCCAATTCGGATTTACACTCTCTTGTTCACGCACCTCTAATGTGACAATAGTGCAATCGTAAACAAGATCTGTTTTGTATTTGCAAGTTTCTTGCAAATAGAAAATAGAATTCCATTTCTCTGTAGTTTCCTATGAAGGGAATGTTCGGGAAAGCTTCCTGGACTACAGCCACATACGTAGAAACATTCGATTAATATTTACTTCTGCGGAATCATGTGTCACGTTTATAATCAAGCTCTTAATCATACTCACTTAATTAAAGCAAAATGCGATGAAGTTAAACCTTAGAAGGCTGAATACCATAATAGCGGGTGCTTTGTGGACTTCCGAAATGCAAACTAACAGAATAGACCTGCGTGGAGTGAACGAGTAATCGGAGTAATCTTGTGTACTTCACAGAAATAAGGTTAGTTAAGCAGATCTTAGATGTGTCAAAAGAATTAGAGTAAGCTCGGAAGAGTGATCTAATTAGTTACCCGGAATGAGATGGCAAAGCGGATTTAGAATTTCTGAGAAGAAAATCGGTGGCCTTAGACATGAAGCTTTTGATATTGATAATTGGAACATCATTTTTAGAGAACTGACAACTGATGATATCAAAGTGAGTTTAATCATCCGAACTCAGTGCGTCATCCGCATCCTTCGGGTTACATTATTTGGCGTGATGAGAAAGTGAATAAGTTGACTTGGCTAGCAAGACAACTGAAGCCTTTGTGCTTTACTAAGGAAAGACTTACAGATGCAGTTAGAGGAGAGTCAAGAGTCTCAAGAGACCTTTTTTAATTAAGGTCATGCGAACTAACTGTGAATCCATTCAATAGCTCTCACAATAATTATCTTCTGCGACACAACGCAAGTTGTTGATCCGATGTTGTTTACGAAAAGTAGGAAGAAAGGTAATTCCATGTTGATGAATCCATCCGGAGTTCTATCTCCTCTGAGGCTCGTTCAAGTGTGTTTGTATTCCATCTTCCTGTCATAGAAAGTTGCAAAAACAACGAATAGTTGTGTTTTTAGCAGTTCACTGGCTTACAGCTAATTATGTACGGCTTCCTTGAGTAGGGAGATAACGCAGAATATTCTGGCTAAAGTAGTCGACCAGACCCACTAGTGTTGATAGAAGCTCAGGTTGATAATTACTCGTGTAGATCAAAAGAAAGCAGAGTCCTCATCTGCTGGCGTTGATGGTTTTGGTTAGTAATGCTGATTTACCTACTTCAAACTTCACTACTATGTACGAGCATCAAAGGATGGAAATGTTGAAATCGATTTTTTCACGAAGCTCGTGTGGGGTTCGCTTTCACTTGAGTTGTGTGTTAGGAACGTGCAAAGTAATTTGATAGCCAAGTCGCCAAGAGATAACTTTCACGTAGACACTTGCCCACCTGGGTTCTTCGCCTTCTCGACGTCTATTTATCATAATCTCATCAATCATGCACCACTTATGTGCAGTAGAAAAAGGGCTTCATTATTACACACGTCAGTTTAAAAGGAAATAAAAGAACTTTCACCAGGGATATTGTGAAGGAGAATTATTTAGCCAGACATTTACTGATTGTGGGTGTATTAATTTACGCAGGTTTAAATAGCTTGTTAATTAAGGCGTATTGGATCATAAAGCGAGTCGAAACAACATTTCACCACATTCCTTATTCTTGGAGATTCTGGCATTTGTTGTGTGTAGTTAGATATTTGAAATGTGAAAATGTAGATTGCTAATGTTGTAATTCACAGGCCTACTTAAGCTATTTGTTGACGACATTAATTCTGTAGATTATTTCCACACGTGCACACCTACATGCTGTCATATATACAGTACAATTGGAAGCTGCGACGGAATTTGATGTTGCGTCAATATTTGGGGCTTAATTAATATTGGGGTCAGTAGCCTGCGGAAGGATGGATGGAGGCTGTAGGGATGATGGTATCGGAGTATCGGGAGTGTTGCAGCGTTGGTGAGTATCCTCTGATCTTGAGATGGATAAGTGCATCTTCGTTCTTTTGGCTGGAGGCCAACACATGAGCAGGACTCAGAAAGGCGTACTCGCATTCCAGTGTACTCAAATACCCGTATACATCGGATCGGGTTTGTTTCTGAACACATGACTCCGCTTCAAATATTGACGTGACTAACATTCATTTCGGTTTAAACCGAACTTCTCCTTGTACTGATGACGATATGATGAATAAATTATGCTAACGGGTTATGTGTATGCCATAAGTAAGTAGAAGAAGCATTAGTGTAAAGTGTATTAGTACTGCTCGTGTACTCCTTGAAGCGTAGTGAAAGACTGAAGCCATGAAATCAGGAGGAATGTCCTCACGAACATTCTGATCATCATATGGCCTTAATAACTTTCTCAAGGTATCTTGACTTGAAGTATAGACTACTTTCAGCTGTTTATGGCTCCAGTGTAGTGAGTAGTGACTTAATTATCTCGCTGAGTGAGTCACACACATGTAAATCAAAATTTGATTTGTTGTCTTCTCGTAGTTTTTGAATCATTTAAGAGTTCTGGGGTACACACGCGTTGAAAATCCACTTATATTTATGGTAAACTTTGCAGAGGAGGGAAGTTGTAGAGAGTGAGGAAGTATGAGAGTTGTATTTTGTAGGTGAAATGAAAGTAGGGAGAACGCAAAATCCTTAGGCAGTCCAATAAGGTTAGTGTGTTCTTTCTCTGGGAAAACTTCGAGCAATTGCTGGAAGAGAAGTTTTGGTGGCAGTGGCAGGGTATATAATACATAGGAAATAACGGGACTCTTTTTATTGCGGTAAGGAGAACTGAACCCTGCTGACTTGCTTTTGTCATGGTGTAAGACAGAAGAAGTTGAGTACTTTGGTTTCCTTACTTGTTTTTAGTTTAGTGTACAGTACACAAGACGGAGAGAGTCGAAAGACCATCCATAAGTGTAAATATAAAACACACTCACATGGAGTCTCCTCATTTCTTGGCCAAAATAAAACACAAGACGACTAATTCATTTACTGCCCGTCAGTCACTCAACCACACAACCACGGAGTACGAGGATAGTTTGAACTCTATTTCATTAGAATATTACATTCATTCCTATGGACAGTTTCTGCTTATCATTCATTCTACTTGATAAGAAGCTGACCAAGCTTACTTTAGTAGGGAGAAGACATACAGAGACTTTAATTACTTATTCTGTAGGTTGATCTACATAATATACGATATATAAATACATACGCTTGTAAAACTATACTTACTATACAACTACTTGAGAGCTTACTTGTATGTGCTCGTGCACATTTCTAAGAGATTCGCTTCTTAAAAGGAGATCTGTGACTACCATGAAATTGTAGAGAGATACTACGAGTGGATACTGAAACTGAGTGTATGTAATTCAATTTAATTGCAGCACGTTGTGCTCGAGTGAAAGTGGTGGTGTAATACGGTTCGGTGATGTAACACTTCTGGTCTTACTCAATAACTTTGATGTGCTGAAATACTTTGCACTCAAGACTCAAACTCAGTGTCTCTATAACTTCTAGAACAACATTTCTTCTTGACTAGGCTATTTCGGAGCTAGTGAGATTAGGAGAGAGAGAAGAGAGGAAGATAAGTTGCAATTTGCAGTGTTGACTGTACGGAGAGTGTCACTTTAGTTGATGGCCTGTGTATTGTGTACTGTCTATTGTTAGTTTTTCATATCTGCAGTTTTGTGGACTGGAATTTTGGAATGTGAGCTGCTCAGTGAGCGTTTAAGGAGATCACATGAAGTTGTCGGGTGGTGCGGATAGAAAAAGAAGCGTAAAGCAATCGCAGTGATTCAAAAAAGACTTAAAGTTGTCAGTCACAGTGGATAAAAAGCAGTCTTGTGACGTAAAGCGGAAGAAAGTGTAGAAAGAAGCCAAAAGATTCGTATTGGAGAGGAAACACGAGATATTTTGGGCGTGAGCTTCTGTACTTCTGTACTTCTGTAGCTAGTAGCCTGTTGGATTGATACAATGAAGGTGGCAATTTGGTTCTCGGAATTGTACTGTAAAGACTCTCTTGCGGTTAACCATCTGACGAAGGATATATAAATTAGATTTTACTTAATAGTCTCCTTAATTTGGGCTCTCAAGTGCAATTAGTGAGTTAAAGTGCACAATAAAACTAAAGACTGTCAATTTCCATCAACGGAAGATTGAAGGAGAGATCTTTTGTCTTTTGCGGCTAAGTGGGTGAATCCTTGATTAATTCTAGAGGTCTTTGATAGTCTAGAGTCTAGTGTCTAGAATCTAGACAGACATTTATTAACGCAATGGCAAATGCCACACCAACTCCGATCCCACCCTCACCACTTGCAGCACCAACACCACCACCTCCAACGGTATGATTGAATTGGCTGTAATATTGGTATGCTTTTCCACACACACAAACTCACGAGTTTCATGTTTTATGTAATAGTTGTGGTGTAAAATCTGACGGAAACTTTTTTATGAATAATCAAAGAGAAAGTTATAAGTTATAAAAGTTATAGCGTACGGCCGTAGTCTCAAAGTAGATCGTGTACACTTGGATAGAAACTCCAATCACGTACATAAAACACAGCTCACTCAACCATCAGAACTTTCAGAGAACACAAGATCATAACAATATTTAATCCATCTAATTGGCCATCTTCAATGTCAACAATGGCAAACGGTGCGACAAGAAGACGGGCCAATTCCATCACACACGGTTACCCGAGATATGTAAGGATAAATAAGATATTAAGTTTCCGAGGTTTATGAGGAATTTCCGTAGAAAATGAATAGAAGTACCTCTAGTGGAACTCTAGTTGGTTTCGTAACAAGGAGATGTATGTGAATAGTTTATAGAGAAAATAATCTGATACTACACTTACATTTAGAGCTATTAGAATTAGAAGTAGTCAAGAAATCACCTTGCAGTTGTTTACTTGAAACGAGTGGTTTCTGCTTGAAGTCTGTGACTTTTAGTTGCTTCTGTAATTCTTCCTGCTGTGTGAAAATTGCTTTGCTAAGCTTATTACTTTGTTGTGTAAGAAAACTAATCACATCAGAAGAAGAGCTGAAAATGATACACGTGTGATAGAATAGAGAAAAGAAGAGGCAGGATGGATGACATTCTGACATTCTGACATTTCAACGTATTACGTGACTGTTGTTTTGATCTGTTTTATTTCCAGCTTCTCCTAAATCCAACCTTTGTTATTTTATTCTTATTTCCTGGCACGAGGCGACCCAAATTTGAAGTTGGAAAACATTTCTCGGGAATTTTCCCTACTTACCCAGTCGTGCGGGTTTCACTTGGTGTCTGTTAGTTTGAGACATAATACGATTTAGACGGATGTTGGATAATATGTATCTCCGGGCTCGGTTTTATTTAACTCTCACTCCGGTTCATGGGAGTTTAGTTTTATTGTTGGTATACATTCTAATGTGGAGTGTTGTGGGGTTTTATTTCAATAGAGTTTTGATCTGGTTCTCGAAACTCATAGAATTCCGACTTTTCATGAGGGTCTAACATTTCCAACAATTGACAATAAATTCATAAGCTCTTCTTGCTTTTTCCGAAGGAAAACATGCCTTTGTACTACTTTGTAGTGTTCCTTTAGAATTCTTTGAATATGAAAATTGAATACAGAATGGAGTGTAATACAACAAGGCATTCCTCTGCTTTCATGTTGGAGAATTCCATGCTTAAGTTTTCATATTCGCAGTACGTTTAGACTGCCTGTGAACTTTTACGTAATATCTGGGGTCCTGTAATTCGGTTTCAAGGATAGATATTACAAGATCTAGGTTTTATGTAGCTGGACGAAGTTAATCACGGTTCATTTTTATGCCCAATATTGCTTATCTTTCGAGTTAGCGTAATATACTTCTCTATGGTTTATGTGAATAGCTTAAGCCCTAATAGCGTCAACTTTATCATTCAGTATGATTAAAGACTGTCAAGTAAAGCCATCCGGGTCACTTACTGACCAGTGACCAGTGCTGAACCTTTCGACAGAGCAATGGGCAATTACACTTAATGGTGACATATATCAGAGTTGCCTCGCCGTCTTCCATCTTGTATGTTTCATTTGCTTGTGCTGGTGACTGATTAATTTATGGCTTGTATTCTGCATTCTGGTTAAATGGAGATGTGACTAAGGTCGTCTATGTGCAAGCCAAGTTTCCTTTCGTATGCTAACATAGAAAAGTCTCTCTGCATCTTGTGTGAAGCTGATATAATGCTATGTAGTGTTGGTGGTTCTATTAATCCCTGGAAGGCTGAGTTACCACTGTTTGTGAATGACATGCCATTAATTAATTTGCAGAACTTCCGAGGTCAGCAGTTGCCGTCAATATTGACAGAAGATGCGGACGAAGAAAGGGAGACGGGAAGTTACCCGACTCATTACCACACGGTTACAGGGGCAACTCCAGGCATCCGCCAATTGCTCAAGCCTAATTTTATGTCTAGAGATGACGAACGAGGTCGACATAAGTCGGGTGAAGATGTTAGCAAACCGCATAGATCAAATATTATGGATGTCTTTCGACCCCGGTCCAAATCTGATACTTCCAGACTGAAGAAGCCTAACTTCATGTCTAAGATGTCATCTGCTGTTCAGGTATAGTTCGTTGGTCCTTTAGTTTTGCGTAATTTGTGTGGTCTAAGAGAAGCAAAAGAAATGGGACTAATTAAGTAAAAGAACTAACTGTCCTGGCCAATTAAATTAATTGAGGGAGTTCATGGGGATGATTACTTATTGTGGGCCAAGTAGGGAGAGAGAATGCAAGACTACAAAAGCGAAACATTTTGTCATTTTGAGTTTGGTCCCGTTGCAGAACTCACTGAAAGGATCTTCGAGTGGAGGAAAAACAGAATCTCAAAACGGGAGTAGTGTTGAGGGTCACAGGCCGAGATCTGGGAGTGAGAGTACCAGAAGTCCTGTTTCCAAAGTCATGGACATGTTCCGCCATCGATCTCATTCTGTTAGCCAAGAAGACAAAAAGAAGGTAAGTAAAAAATCCGAAGTTGTAAAGAACAAAATGAAATGGCAATGGACATTTTGAGGCGACCTAACTTCGAAGTTTACAGTTAGCCTATTATAGGTAGTTTAATGGTAAGAAGATCTGGTGTTTGTACTCTTAAGATTATTGAAATGATATTCATGTTAATGAAGATCAACCGACAATGACACTTGATTGTGAATTTCTTTAATCTTCACGAGAAACTTCACGGACGTGACAAGATGTGACGCTGCGATGTTTGAAATGTTTGTCCATTATGTCCGACACGTGAGGTTTCATAGTTCAAAGGAAACTACATCTTGACATGCCTGTGGTAATTAGCCAGGTAATGTAAGATGAGCATGCTTTGCTTATCCTTAGAAGGAGAAATATCCTGCTCCATTTGGACATACTTCTTGGTTCTTGGTGAACTTGTGACTGGTATATTAGTAATTATGATGCAAATTACAAATTAATGTAAAGCAGAGTACGTTCAGTTTAGCTGTTAAGTTTCGGAGCGGAGTTGACGGTTCCAATTGTTGTGGTGTTCTGTGGATTCTCAGAACTCAATCTTCATTCATTCGCCTTCGATAGAATCTCGTTGGAATTGAATCTCTGTATTCCTATTGTGTTGAATTTGCATTTGCGTAAGTTTGTGTGCAATGACAAAAACTCAGAAACGACTTGTCGAGTGGCTGGATTTGCGAGGAGTTGTCCAAAAAGGTTTCTTTATGGTAAGTATATTATTTGCGTGCTCAAGTATAAATTAATTTGTGCGGATCAGTTTGCACTTCGCTACGGTAGTTTCATAGAATACAATAGAAATGATAATCAAACAAGATCGTGGAACTTGAGAACTTTAACAAGATTACATTGAATTCCTTAGGCAGAAAGTATTCAAAAGGCTTTATCTGCCTCATCAGGTTGTGTAGTTGTAGTTCTTTGTTATTCAGGCAGATTTGTTTGTCTGAAGATTTTGAAGGTTTATCCATTTAAAGTTTGGTATTCAACTCTTTTTCACACTCTCAGCAGGAGGAAACAAATGGAATTAGCATATGAAAAGGTGCATAAGGACTGTTACTGCCTTGCAAGGTGGGAGAGAGATTAATATTCTTTGTAAATATTACGCAAGGAACATAAATACCTACACACAGTTGAAATATTTTGAATTCCGTTTGACAAAAATAAGTTCAAGATGTTACCAAAATAACATTGAACATTTTTTTTATTCTCTCTCCCACGCAGTTACTTAACTAATCCTTATTAGATGCTCCTTGTTTGTCTTTTCATTTTAAATCAGAATAACACCAGATGTGTGTCAGTGTCAAGTGGAAGGACTGTAGATTAATGTATAAGGAGAGATAGCTCATGTAGAGAAGTGGGTGCTTGATTTGCAGGACGATAATATGTACAACTACAACTTGATTGACTAGATTTACCTTCGCCCGAGAAGATGCAGCAGCTAATAAATAAACGTGGAGATATTTTAAGGCTGAAAGGTACCTATGCAGACTGTGAAGCATACTGCTAAATAATTACGTGTGTGTAGGTATCACCTTACTATTGGTCGTGGGAAGTTGTCCAGTTTCTTCATCACGAGTGTCGACGCAAGTAAATGTGATAATAGAAGTTTGAATTCTGATTTCTGAGGTCTTATCCTCCTTGCTAGCTGCTCACTGCTCACACACAGCGGAGTCTTTTGTTGGGTTTAAACTGTCCTAACGCTGTGCAGGAATACAGTAATTACGATTTACAATGTAATATTTTAGGATACGGTTTGTAGTTAAGGATTGTGAAGCATTAGAGAGGAGAAAACGTGTATCTAATCGTGAGACCAAGTAGGGAATATATATGTTGTATGTGGTTGTGATCTAGCTGTGAGTTTATTTCACGTTAGTTTGAGCAAACTAATGAAATCCATCCAAAGTGAGGGATACATTGAACGAGCCCGTGTGGTGATGATGGAGATGATGATACAATATTAGAGCTAGGATGTATTATAATGATGCTACGTTAAATGTGTTGTTATTGTGAGAGTTAAAGTAAAACAGCTCGCTGTCTGTGTATCATTCATAGATGCATGCTTCTCTGAGCTTTTAAAGCTCTTATCTTCATACACTTTAGTGAGCTATAGTTGATCCAGCAGACAGAATGCTTTAGTTTATTCTCATCATCTCGTCTCTTCAGGTGTTCAGCTAATTGATTCCTGCGCTTTGAGAGAGAGTTGAATTTCAAAACCTCATAAGTTGTGCTAATTACCTTAGCCATACTTTGACTGCAGGAAATTTCTCTACAGGGTTGAGAGTTGAGAGCAGTTCTGTAGTGCTTAATATACAGGGTCAATAAGTGAAGCACCACATAACAGTCACTTCACTTCCACCCAAGCAATTTAGTTTTCTCGTTATGGCCTAAGAGTTGCCGTTAAGGACGGTTAAGTGTTCAGTTGTTGTCATTCATTCGGTTTCCTAAAACTTTAAAATGTCGAAAGTGAGCTCTTATTTTCGATGGGGAAAGAGTAAAAGTAAGGAGAACATCCATGTTTCATCTTCATCATCAGGGCGGAAAACTCCGCCGCTTGTTGATCTCAAGTCCAGTAACAATGGGAGGACGCAGAGAAGTCGGTCTTTGGATCCGGATAGTTTGCAGAAATCGGGACTTAAGGAATTCATTATGAACAAGGTATGTTCATTGCTTTGACGTAGGGATTTTTTACTGGGACTCATCATGGTTTCCTAATTTGCAAAACAGTTTTTTCTATTTTCAATCAGAACAAACGATACCAGTTTTTTTGTTTTTATGCAGACTTGTTTTAGCAATTCGTAAATTGCAGTACGAAGGATTTGTACTTTGTGTTTGGATTTCCTTCATTTTATATCACACACGTTGTGTCGCAAGCATACGGCTGAAAGAAGAAGCTGTATACTTAAATTATTCGCAATCTGTTTTTGTTACGCAATAATTCCTTGGCTAAATTTTTCATCACGCATCGTACTAAGCTAGTTTTTAATAGTGAGTCTGACTGAAGTAATTTCATCCTCTGCTCATTTCGTGATTCACGAATAAAGTTAACTAGCAGAGGCTTGCTAAATTAACTCGGAGAAGCTTCCTGTTGTTGAAGGAATATTTATGTCGATATCCATAATCATCAACTATGCTCCAAAACATTCCCTGTGGAGAAACGTCGCTCATTTCTACGAGAAAATATCACGTACACTTTAATACTTCAAAAGTGTTTTCGTCTGTGAGTTGAAAGCTTTGAAGTTTGTAGCTATTCAGTGTGAGAATACACAGAGTTCGTTATTTTTAATTTTTACGTATTTTGTACCCACGGGAAAGTCCACTGGCAACTGGAGAAGGGTAAGAATTAAGTAAGGATGGCCTGACATGCAAAGGTTTCTTGGGATTTCAAACCAATTGAACTTAACGAGCTCATTTATAGGGAAAATGAAAAATTTATGCTGAAACGGGTGATTGTCTTGTTGTATAATTATCGGCTTGTTTTCAATTTTCAAGTAAGGATCTGTACAACACCAGAGATTTTGTTTGTGAAATTTCAAGAGCCTTCGTAAATGTGTATTTAAATTAGATTGCCTTACTTAATAGGTGTAAGGTGTTCTCAAGGTTCTAATTAGAATGTGAATTCGTTCGAATGTAATTTGCTATTCATTCTTAATTCTTATTCTTGGCTAAATCATTATCGCAGAGTAGCCTAATAATGTCTGCTGCGATGAGGTTAAATGTGTTGTATGGTTCTATACGATTACGTCAAAGACAAGGCTAGATAAAAAGTAAGCTTCAGAGAGATTATCTGACGATAAACATGAAAGAAGATTGTAATGTTGTCCATTGCCGTTTCAGGTGTAAAGCACAGCCTATTAATAAATACGGTGAATAATAATTTTTTCTCTACAATGAGCAAAATTTAATAATATATTTGTTCGTTTTTTTGCAGAAACACAGTAGTTCAAACTCATGGACTCCTCAAGGTAAGTGTCAGCCTTGATATATGTTTTTTGCTTAATGCAATGCAGCCAGCAGTATATAATGTTAAGCTGCTTTTAAGCCATCGGGATTTGAACAAATATTCTGTGAGTATCACGAACAACGAGAACTCAACTCGGTTCTTCTGCTGTCATTGTAATAATCCCACTTAAATATGGTTAACCTCTTTTACACGTAAATTGTTCAAATGGTGATACTGATGATGATATTAACTTTTAACTACTCTAAATTGTATTTAGTGTCATTCCCCTTTCATGATTGGAAGTGTGGATGGAAGTACAATATATATTCTGCACTAGTAAGCATACACAGATACACTTGTCACTTTGTGCCAGCTCGGTTCATTTTACACTTCACTACATAATAGGATATGAAGGTGATAGCGGTGATAACTCATGCAGAACGATTACTGCAAAAGACTTACAATAGAATTGATAAGGGGCTGATTTCAATCACTTGTGTATAAATCATCTCTTTGTATAGTGTATCGAGTAATACGGATGACAGGTTCTCCCCTGGGTTGTTTAACACCATTAAATCTCCAGACTCCTGTTCGTTTTGTTGTTCAAAGTTCAATCTACATTTCATGAATTACTGTTTAAAATCGGTAGCTCCTAACACTTAGGTGAGAATTGGCTTTCGAATATCAATTTATGTACGGCTAGCAGATGTGGTTGGATTTGATGTAAACCCAGTTCTGTTAATAGAACTAAGAAATGGAGAATTGTCATGCAATGGTAGTCCCTTATCTGTCTACATAATGTGACAAAAGAGCGACTAGAAGTGGCTGTGAAATCCCTGAGGTTGTATCATGGTGGTCGTAAACAAACTTAATTCATTGGAAGTGACTTGTACTTGTGGGAAGAGATTTCATAAAAGGCCAAGGGCTACAAGTCCAACACACCAACTGTCCAGATTCATTTTGGGAAGAAGCAGAAGCTGAGGGAAAGTGATCTTGAGTGAACAGTTTGCAAGTAAATTCGCCAACTGTTCCGAAAGTAGGAGAAAGAGGGCTCCTCCGGTTTGCGAAATCTCCTGCGGATTTTCAGCACGAGAAAGATGAGGTTGAAGCATATAGAACTGTTGTATTGTACTATGTGTGAAGTACACACACACAGCTCAGAGTTTCGAAGATCTGTTTTCGCAAACTGCTCCTGCTGCAACTGCGTTTCATTTTGTAAGGATTCCGATCCAAATAATAATCCAAGGCACAAGGGTTTCCTCATTTCACGGACCTGTTTCTGTGCGTAAACACGAGAAATTGAAGTGGCTTTTGGTTTATGCGTAGAATATAAAAATTAAAATGACATTGTTGTTTAGAATTTAGAGCTGACTTGTCAGTTTAAAATTGAAGTGACAGAGTACCTCTGAATTTGTATGCGTGCTTAGTTGTGTTTAAGCTGAGTTGGATTGAAAATATCTTAGAGTTAGAGGTGTTTGGAAGGAAAGAGGCAGGCTGGATCATTAAAAATGTAGTATGTGTGCTACGAATCAGTTAGTTAGAGGAACAAGCAGTTGGGTTTACTCTATTGTTATTGTTGAAGTCTCTCTTTATCCTCATGAATCTTGTACAATCTGAATTGAAAACAAGGCACAAAATGCTTTCCCAGTTCACAGTGTGTAAATAAATGTTAAATTCATGACATATTACGTTGTACGCTGTAAGGTAGGATTTTTAAGTTTGGCCAGAATTAAGCGAATGTGCGGTTTATTGGTGATTCTGAACTGTAGGACACTCAGAAACTTACTTTCTGTCGGAAGCAGGGCTAGGAAAGTAGCATTTAATATAATTTATTACATTGCTACGTATTATTGCATATAGACTGTTTTCGGTTTCTATCGGGCAACTCTTTTCTTCGCAGTTGTGAAAAGAATATTGATGGGTAAGTTTTGGGTCTTCCCTACTCTTGGGGTCTAGCTGTAAGGCTTGTGTAGAAACATACCCGACCTTGAGCTTACTGACTCGGAAATTCGGAACTGTGCCAGTGCCACGCAACTCACGGGAAGTGTGTGGTCCACATGGACTGAAAACCGTGAGAAGTAATGCGTGAGAAGAAACACGTAGTCGTTTAGCCCGAATTCCTTATTCCTGAATACCTCCCACTTAACCTAAGTATGGGAGCAGGTAAATAAGTAGGTGATTGTGTGTAAATAAAGTTCGTCATTAAGCTAAATGCATGTCCTTTAAATGTGGAGATGCATCTTCAGAGGATTTATGACACCTGAGAGGGTTTTAGCATTAAATGAACTCAAGGGACTACTTCTCATTATTGTGTTAATGTAATTTGTATTTAACACTTATACGGCCTAAGGATTGAAGGATCCATTTTGGCATTTGTTATGCAAAATACTCAAAAGATTCTGAACCTACCACAATCGCAGCGATGTTTATGACTAACCTCCAAAAGTCCTGTTACTGCTGACAGACAAGACTGAAACTAATGTGGTAGTGGTAGCATATTTTTTGCTAGCAAATGTTACACCCGAAATCATGAATACACGAGCGAGTACCTCTTGAGGGCTTAAAACTGGAGTACTCGAGCATGTTTGTAATGATATCGGGATGGAGAATCGCGAGTGCATGGATTGGAGTGTAGTAGCATAGTAAGAGTAGTTTTAGTAGTTGAGGTCTGACGAGCTTTCTCCGTCGTGGGTTTTTGTACCCGGCTCACAAACAACATTTTGCCAGTCGTCAATCTACTTGCTAGTAGAACGATACTTATTCTACCTTTCTCCGGACTGATAAAGCAGGTCTCTCTCTACTTGCTCTTTACATTTTACTTCCCTCGAGAGTCTCTCGTGAGACTGTAGAATTCATCCATCTGTAGGCGTAATTCATCACACTCCAAATTTCAAAGTTTCCGATCATTTGCTTTCTGGATTAAGTTTTAAGCATTCACGACGTCTCCATCCAGTGAAGCCGAGAGCATTAGAAAAACCAAAATATGGGATAGTAATCCCTTCGTGAATGGTACTCCGGGGATTTTAATACGAACCTTTGAGAACTTGTATCGAGATCGGAAGAAGAAAATGAGCCATCACCATCATCAGATAAGATTCAAATTTAAAGAAAGCAAAGTCTGTAAAGCTTGCCTGCCGACTACGTGAAGGGAGTTGAGTAGCTGCGACCCGGGTGCTCAACAATAGTTTGTGTGCGAACAAAGAGAAAGTGTTGTTGTTCTACGGAAGCCAATTGGGAGGCATCATGAAGCGGAGAAAGTCGTAATGAACACAGACTCCACACGTCTTCATTTCCTTCATTAACATTCGTAACCCGTTTTTGTACGATGAAACTGTGTGACTGGTTGTCCTCTGCTCCTGCTTTTTCATAAGACTTTGCAAGAAAGTAGAAAGAAAGTGCACCGAAGCGTTCAGCCGTTAAGATACTCGTCGTTTTTACTTCTTAATTCCCAATCTCTCGTTGTCTCAGAGTTTAATAATAACGAGGCATTAATACTTCACCCGTCGGATGTGACTTGAAGGCTCATCATTTGGTCTGGAGTCTTGTGTATGAAGGTTTATTAATTAAATCAAATGACAGGTGAGGGGAGATTGTCTTCCTTTCGTACGAACTACATTCACTCAGTATACTGTTTGGGTATGAGGTAAGTTACAAGAATATTTAGTAGTAGTGTTTATGACATGACGTGTGAGTGAAAGGTCACAGCGAAGTATTCATTCAGGCTTAAAGTATTCACTCGGCTGGTACACATGCATTTTTTGGGAGGGACTGTATGTGACAGGAATAATGAGGATGAATGACAAGATTCCAGGTGACAAAAGGATTCTTTTCAGAAACTAGGAGACTAGGAGTAACTTTTGCGCAGACTTTTTTGTATAAAAGTTTAATCGCTGCGGGAGGAGGAGGAGAAAAATCGATTTTGGAAATGGAATTATATCCTTCGGCTATGTCCAGTAATTATTGTTCTATCAAAGTGAAAGGTAGTCGTCTGCAAATTGGGTTGGGGTTCAGTAGTGTTAACTTAATTGACATTTTGGCATCTATTCGAGACAAGTTTGCTTTGTGCCTTTCCTGGGAAGATTTAATCTGTAGTCCTGTAGCACTTATGGTAGGTGAGTCTAAGATAGGAAGGTAGGAAGTACAAGTTGTGTGCTGTGTATGTAAGACTGACTTGACAAATTTTGAAAGCAGGATAATTAGTGATTCCAGATAATTTCAGTATTGATTCTGTGTGTATGAATGATGCAGTAGCAGCCTTATTCAACAAGAAGCAGTGTTTACGTATCAATAGCTGGTATAGGTAGTTCAGTATATAGGGAATCACCTATGACATCGTGTGTATCTACGACGTAGAGAAAGTTTGTGAAAGTCGCATTGTGTCAAATAAGCAATATGTATTGTACGATTGCACATCATTGGCTCTGTTCGATTTTCAAGCATTGTAGTCTCTTTTCGAAAATCTCCTTAATACCAAGTTGTGGTAAATGGTTTGTGTAATTTCATAGAAGAATTTTGTGCTTTCTCCTTGGTGAAACTGAGTGAGTAGAAAGATAAGGTGCGTCGGGTGGGGAAAGAAGAGATAAACGTCGTAGCGACCTTTCGTAGGCACTTTCAGCCAAGAATAAAATGTTTTTGTGCTTCGCAAGGAGTGTCCTTGAAAAGAAAGAGAATGTTGAAAACAAAATCGTCTTGAAAGAATAATTGAGTGTGAGTTTGATAAGATGTCTATTATAGTCAATGATTGATGGTAATGGTAGGAGTGGGGGAACGAAGAGTGGAAAACAAACATATCGAATATCACTCTGCTATAAAATCGTGATCATTCCTTCATTTCGTGTTTGATGCTGTTTTATTTTTCATATTTTCAAGTGAGTGAGAGTTTTGCTTTGTTTACTCTTTAGTTCAGACAGATAAAAGTCACGAAAGAAGTTTATGTGGGAAGGAGAATAAATGTCAAATTGTGAATGATATTGAGCTTTTGTTAGAAGATAAAAAGGATGGTTTGAGATTTCATGCAAATGATGAATCTCCGTAGCTCAGTGAAATCTGAATAAAAGTCTTATTAGTCGATTCATACACACACTGGAATTGGAATCAGATTTCCATCTTCTCTATTTTTCAGCTGAGAAGTAAAGTAAACCATATATATTTTTCCTTTTTGTGCGTCAACATTCAAGGAAATGGGAAAGCAGAAGGAAAAAGGGAGAGAAAGTATAGAAAAGGTTTTTGGATTTCACAGGTGCATGTTAAACAGCCTCATACGTGTGTGGGAGAAAAAGACCCATCCATCTTAGTCCCCACGTCTGCGATTCCAGAGTCGCTTTTTATATGTTTTGCCAAGAAATGGAAGAAAGTAAGGATTCCATCAGAATTTCAATTTTAGTGTGACCCTGAAGGGGTTTACTAACAAACTCCTGGGGAGCAGATTCAGGCAGGATATGCTACAATGAGTAACTTGTAGTTTTAAGAAGGAAGAATAAAGATTCGAGTGAAAGTGTTTTTGTCTCACTCATTCTCCTTTAGGTTAGCAAAGGAGGAAGGACACACATGAGGAATAAGCACCACTGAGGAAACTCTCTAATATATATTAAGTCCGTACAGCAAGTCACCACAAGTCGCTATATGAGTATTTTAAGTATAGTAAAACTTAGATTGAAGTAGGCTGCTGGTTGTTGGTTGTGTGTCCACATTGTTGTGTAAAAAGAAGCGTCAAAAAGATGGTGGCTACAATGAGTTTGCAGTCTTTATAGCTTAAGCCCTTTTCTCAAGAAGTGTAACCTTGAAATATTATGTTGAAAGTATGAGGCAGCAGTTGGTAGGTGTTATTTTGTACTTGGTTGGTCTTCTATTGATGAACACTAAAAGACTCAACATTGGCCATTATTACACGCGAGAGATGGCTTGGATGAAGCTTACGAATGAAGTGTGCTGCAAAATGTTTACATGTGCGAGTGCGAAAGCGTGAGCGTAATAGTAATTGATGTCGTACCATTAAATGAGATCATTTTTTGCTCTGATCTGCAAAGATTGCATGTTGTTGATCACATACACACGCGTAATAGTTGGTGGATTTCTGATATAATTCTGATCAGCTCCTCTTCCCGGCGAGTGTCGTGGATGTGGAAGAGTAATTTTACTTTAGCTCTCAGCGATTACTTACTTTTAGTTAGTTTCACTGAGGAGTGACTTCGGGAATGAGATTAAAAGTAAATGTGGTCCTCTAAACTTATTTAACAATAAAGAAGTGTGGAAAGCACAGCTTCATTTTAACTTTTGGCAGTCGTCATCAAGGAGGTTGTTTAGCAAGAGGCTGTTTCAATTACTGAGTGATTCACTTTAGCTACTACTTCAGAAATATCGAAGCGTTTAGTTTCGAACTTTACTATTACGGACGATGTTCCTAGTAGCATTTCCTACGTTCATTAACTCAAGTGCTCTGAGATACTGCTTCTAATAAAGTGCTTTTAATTTCTAAAGGTAGAGGAGGTGAAATCTGCGTCATCTACTGCTCTCTTTAGAACAGTGAAAGTTCAATAGAAGTACCATAAAAGGAAGTGCCAACGTCATTCGACCTATGACCTAAAGATATTCACTCTGATCTCTTAGTATTACTCGGAAGAACTCTACGGGTACTCAACATTCAAAATAGTAACCGTGCAATCACTCGCGACAATCAGAACTCCATTCTATAAATTCGAAGAATATGCTTTGTTGTCATTGTCATCCATTTACTGTTGACTGTAAATCCTGAATGAGTGACAGTTTGTTTAAAATCTGATTGCTGATTAATAAATTGGTGTATCTGAGTGAGTTGTGGACATTCAAAGCTGACTCCAACAGCAATTCCTTCAAGTACAAAAGAAAGAGAATACTTGGTGACAGTCAGTCTCATAGTTAAGAGATACAATTCTCTTGTATGAAAGATTGGTCTTGTGAAGTTATGATAAACTTTCCGGATTGTGAGAGACTAAATAAAAGAATTAAAGGTAGATAAAGATTGTGAGCGTCGGTGAATGAGACGACGATTCCCATTTAAAGTACACGAACAGTTTTTTGTATAGCGAGAGACAAGACGAGTTGTGCATCCTTGCAGACTTCCAGTCGTTCCAGTTCCAGTCTACCTGCTCCCGAGACAAACAAGTGTCGGTGTGCAAAATAAATACGTCAATCTTCTCGGAATTGTGTGTGCATTTCCAGATAATAGTAACACAGTTCTGTGAACACAAGCAAATACCAAAAGCATTGAAAGTGTAGTTTAAGAGTCGGAAGAAGGATAATAGGAAAGCTTCGAGGAATGCCAATATTCCAAACATAATTTGTGTGTACAACATTATAAATAATATTCATGTGTGTAAACATATTTGGGAGATTAGCAAGTGTGTAGCACATCGTGGTTAGCCAGAGGAACAATTAATGATAAGAGAGTGGCTGCGGGGTTGAGCGTGGTTTTCTTTCACAGTGTTGATGTTGAATATTATGCAGAAGGTGACCTTGAATTATGCCTCACAGTTTTGTGACTGAATCTCTGCACGCTGGATGTACCGGAGAGTGATTAACTAAGTTGTTTTCGCCAACACACACACCAGCATTATTGCTTGTTCATTCGTTTATCATTGTTCCTCTCCAGGCAATCTCTCTGTTACTCTTGTCTGTCTCTGCGGAGCTCAAAATATTATTCTAAAACATCCAGCCAAAACTATTTGCTCTACTGCTCACCGACAGTATTAAATTATCTCCTTTTCTGCGAAGAACGATTCTCTCTCCGCAAAATCTGTGCCCATTGGGAGAAGCCTTAGGGTTGCCAATCGATAGAAAGCTGTTGTTGTGTTTGCTGAACTGGTACAGGAAATCTTGTGGAATTGGGTGTTTAAATAGCACGTGGACGGTTAAAGGTGAAGACGTTAAAGCTAAGAATAAAGAAGATAGTAAAAAAGATGTCTTTGTTCCCGAAAGATTGCAGTGTTTACAGTTGGAATAATTATGCCTAAGAATTCAGGAAGAGCTCGAGCCTCATCAGAATCAAGTTCACCGTCAACAGGTGGGCAGTTTCAGGCATTTTTTGCGATGTACGGTGTACGACGGGATTCTGGAGGGAGCAGTACTTGCACGGCGAATAGTGACAGAAGGGACTCCACGGAAAGTAGTAGTCGAGGAAGTGAAATTCGACGGGAGTCGACGGAATCTGAGCGAAGGATTAGTGTTGGAAGTGGGGATAGTCGAGATAGAAGATACTCCGAGGGGAATGAACGGAGGGGGTCGGGGGAAAACGAATCAGTGGGGCCGGAAGAAGGAGGACTTCCGATTCCAGGAAAAAGGAAGAACAGTATTTTCAGACAAATAATGAAGTGGGGAAGTCCCAGGAGAAACAGCAAGTCGTCTGCTGGAGGTAAAAAGGGTTCCAAGGATGACGGAGATTTGGACATAGACAACAACGAAAGTTCGTGCGTGTCCAAAAGTCAGCAGAGTAGCGAGGAGAGTGTAAAACCTGCAGGACCTGCTGTCATTCCTATAATCCTGCAGAGATGTGTAGATGACAAAGTTCGATACTACAATCCTCAGGCAAATTGCCTTCAACAAGGAACTTCTGGAGGAGGAGGAGGTTTGGGAGGGCCAAAAGGAGGAGGAATCGCAAGATTGAATATTGTTACTGCAGCTCCAGTTCCCAGGAGAAAACGAAACAGTAGTAGCAACGGAAGCTCGACTATTCCGACGGAAGAACTTGTGGAGAACGAAGAAGATTTGGAAAAATCTGGTGGATCTTCAACTTCGCTTACTCATGGTGAATCTTCATGTACGTCTTCTGGCTCATTTTCCACTTCCGGAAGTGGAACAGGAACTGATGAGGAGAGTTCGGAAGAAGATGAGGAGGCAGGAATCATGCAAAAGCTGTTGGGAACTAGAAAGAGTAAAGAAGGTCCTCCTGACGTGTCTCCAACGATTCCTCATCGCTTCGATGGAAGCAGCAGTACTTACTACTCTTATTATCCCGATTATCGACGAAGTTACCAGTATCAGTATCAGCAGCAGCCAGGAGGAGGTCCTCAAGTGGCAACGTCTGCATCGATAGATTGTGCAGGAAGCAGAAGCCGTGCAAGAAGCCGGTCGCTGGATCTCAATAATGAACGTCGGGCCCTGCGCCGAAGGAGATTTTCGGAGAATCATGAACGAGCTCAGGATAATTCACAGACCCATAAGACCTACACTATCTACGAATCTATAATCCAAGAGGGTGTGAACTTTGACATTTACATTTAGGCTTTTAAATGTGCTTATTACTGTGAGCAGGAAGGCATGAAGTTCAATGAAGTATATATGCAAATTACATTTAATCCTGGTTCCTGTGGTGGAATCGTTATTGGACCTCAGGGGAAAGTGGTAATGCAAAATGAGGTCTACTGAAATAAGTTTGTTAGAGGTGGTGGTGGTTTTGGTCCTGAAGACTCTCATGGAGAGAATGAATCAAGTTACTTTTGCATTTTGCAAAGTGGGATGCATGGATTGAGAGTCCTTTTACATGTTGAGTAGGTTTTACACTCACTTTCAGACTAAAAACTTGGATAATGTTGTCTCACGTTTTCTATCCAGTTTATCTTTCTGAAAAGGATTTGTTAGATGAGAAAGTCTTGTCTACTTCCCTTTTAGAGTAAATTTTATTTGTAAAGATGACGAAGAACCGAGTTGAGTGAAGTTTTTATGAGATTAAGAAGAAGGCAACTTAATTTTCTTAATATGCTGCTGGTCTGCTTGCTTAGCTTTTGAAAATCTGCATGAAAGTTGAATCAAGCTAACTAAGTTTTCGGATGGATTATTTCAGGTGCTCGAAGATTTTCCCTTCACTCTCATCGACCCTCAGACATGCATTTGGACCCTGCCCACGCTGCCATATTATTCAGAGACTCCAGAGGAGTAAGTTCATTTACGTCACTTGTACAACTTCATCCTGCTTTCTAACATAATTCTATAAAAATTTCGTATATGAAAATCCCTGCTACTTTCTGTTATTAAGACCTAAATGAATTTGATTGCATTTGTACAGCTTCCCTCGACAGATCCGTTTTTGGAGAGAGTCCTCAATCTAAAAGGTGAGTTGTATATTCATTATAAATAACAAATTGTGCGATACAAAATCTCTCCTGGTTCACTTTCTCCTTTATGCTCGTTGCTCGTGCAACGGTGAATTTGTCCTAGGGAGGCTTACAAGTGCACGGCATAATATACAAATATAATCTCAGCTGGGGTATTCTTAAAAATTAGACAGGAAATTAAAGTCGGGTATTAAGTATTTGACGTTATTGTAGGGGGGTGTAAATATTCTCCTTTTATTATAGTTCCTCATATTTATGCATGAGTATTAAAAACAAAAATGTCCTGTAAATCAAAAACTTTCTTCGAGCAGAGTAGAAAAGCGCAGGATGTCAGACCTCGTGTGACTTACAAACAGAGAAGCCAAGAAATCGCATGTGAAGCTGTTGTATTTCAATTTATTATTATTTACTCTGTTCTCCATTTCCGTGAAATTGTGACTTTTGGCAGAACTGGAATACTTGAAGCAGTTAAGTTTATTCTGTCACACCAGATGAAACAGGAAAGGACTGGTTTACTATTTAGGTTCACACACACTAAATTCTTGATACTCGCCCAAACGGCTCTCATCTATTTGTAAATGTATATTATTGTGTGTATAAACAGTTTTGTTTTTAAAATTCCTGAATCTGCTAGAGCTGATGTTGTTTTGAATAATTAGAATATTGTTTGGTTGCTCAGAATTCTCGTGTGTCAATTGAC